>ML685767.1:3426350-3437344 GCA_007922175.1 Pelusios castaneus
CCCCGATCTTGCTTGAGGTTGGTTGCAGGATGGTGTCTTCTCAGGCTCAAAGCCTGCAGCTTCTCTCCTCTCACAGTCTCTGTCTTTGTTTTAACAAACTGCTGACAGCCCCTCCCCCTCACTGTCCTGTTGTGAGATTCTCTTCACTCCTACCTGAGCAGGAGTGCTCAGCATCCCCTTTGATGTGTAAATCTTCAGCCATTGTGCTAGAGACAGCCCTGAGAGTCTGAACCCTGTAACATGCTTCACATCTATACATACATGTTGCAGCAGGGAACATGGCACCCTGGTAATCACGTGGCACATGTTCTGAGCATTCACAGAGGAACCTGGTATAGCGTAATTGTCATCAAATAACACAATTACACTGCAAAACTGAACAGAAAGATATTACAGGTCACGCCCAAGGGCTGCACAGATGTGCATCCCGTCACATTATGTTCTTATGTTCTTATGATCTAGGTTGCCGGTGTACGGCTTCATGATCCATGGCATCAGTGGGTAGGCTGGGTCTCCGAGGATAACTGTGGGCATCTCCACATCCCCCACTGTAATTTTTCTATCAGGGAAAAAGGTACCCCCTTGCAGCTTCTGGTACAGACCGGAGTTCCTGAAAATGCGGGCATCATGCACCTTTCCCGACCACCCAGCATTGATGTCAGTGAAACGCCCTCTGTGATCCACGAGTGCTTGCAGCACCATGGAGAAGTAGCCCTTCCTGTTGATGTACTCGGTAGCGAGATGATCCGGTGCCAAAATAGGGATGTGTGTGCCATCTATGGCTCCTCCGCAGTTCGGGAATCCCATGGCAGCAAAGCCGTCCACAATCTCACTGACATTCCCCAACGTCACTGTCCTCCATAGCAGCACGCGATTGATGGCTGTGCAGACTTGTGTTAGGGCTACTCCGACGGTGGACCTCCCGACTCCAAACTCGTTTGCAACTGACCGGTAGCAGTCAGGAGTCGCCATCTTCCAAAGAGCTATCGCTACACGCTTCTCCACAGTGAGGGCTGATCTCATGTTGGTGTCTTTACGTTGCAGGGCAGGGGCCAACTCTGAGCACAGTTCCAGAAATGTTGCTTTCCGCATTCTAAAGTTCTGTACCCACTGCTCGTCATCCCACAGCTGCATAACAATGCGATCGCACCACTCGGTGCTCGCCTCTCGCGACCAGAAACGGCGTTGGACCGTGTGCAGATGGTCGGTGAAGGTGCTGAGCAACGCGGTGCTGTTGCTCTGCGTGGCATCGATCAGCCGCTGCTCCTCTGTGTCATCCTCTGGATGGGAGCTAAGAATGTAATGAGCAACCATCCGAGATGTGTTCAGCATGTGGAGGGCGAGAGTGGAGACCAGAGCAGGATCCATGCTGACGCTGATTTTATTTCTTTCCAATGGCGCGCTCCGTGCAAACACTATTGAAAATAGGCGTGAGTTGCTACTGGCAACGTGGAAGACGCTAGGGAAACGCACTGCACCATGGGAAACATCCAGTTTACCCATGCTGCTATGTGCTCCTTTCCTTCATCCCATGATTCCAAGCGCGTACTCAGGGAAAATGGAACGCTGGGATATGTGCCCAGAATTCAGTGCGCTAATGCGCATTACAGCGAGGAATTCTGTGACGGAACAAGGAGTGACGTGTGTACGCGCTACACCGCGATAAACATCACGTGCTTCTTATAGCGCAGTTCAGAAGTTGCGCTATAATCTGATCGTGTAGACAAGGCTTCACATGAAATGTCTTGTTGACTCTCATGGCAGCTCCTAATGGACCACATGGAGCCTCTCCTCCCTTTCTCCTCCTTCCTTGATCCAATTGCCCCACTTACTGGCAGTCTCAGGAGAAAGGCAAGAACTGAACAGGCAGTGGAGGTCTGTCAGCATAGAGAGAAACTGGCACCAATATTGCTACTGTTCTACACATTTTGTGCAAGAAGGACCCCGTCACTCTTTAGGCCTGGCAATCTGGTACCTTGCACCAGCATTAAACTAACTTTAGATAATGAATGTACCTGGAAGAGGACGGTGGGTCAAACAAAACTAGATCAGACAGACAGCAGAAAAATCCATCCAATCTCTTGAATCTGATATCCTCAGATCCCAGTCCAACTCAATCCTCATTATAAAAACTGAGACTGAGCACTTTACAGTGTTTTAGATTGTTTTAATTTTGAGGAAGTAATAATAGCACTGAGTGCCTTTCATCTGCAGATCTCAAAGCAGCTTACAGAGGCAGGGAAGTTACAGTAATCCTATTGTATAGATGGACTCACTGAATAAAAATGATTTACCAAAGGGGATGTCAATAGCAAAGCCAGGAATAGAGCTCATATCTCATGAGTCCTAAGCTGATGCTCTATCCACTGTAATACACTAGCTAATGTAATCCAATACCATGTCAAGTGTCTGAACAAATGTGCTTCATTAATAAGTCAAAAGATTCCCACCCTTCCCCCCAGTTTCTAAATGCAATAAACTCCGCATGCGCTCCAATGAAGTTTATTCCCCCCTGCATCTGCTAGAGCTAGACACATCTGATGATGAAATCCAGATTTATCTGATATAGCCTTGTTGAAGATGCATGAAGTATCCCTTAGTTCATTACAGGTCCAACAAGAATATATGCAAAAAACAAACTTGAGTAAAAAATTCTATTTGATCTGTACTTCCTCCAAGTTAAGTGAGGCTTGGATACTGGGTTTGAGATGGGGCCAGCTACAAAATTCAGACATGAAGCTGGTCCAAATTTCCTCAAAATTTATGTTACGGGATTCAGATCCAAAGTGCAGGTTTGGGTCTGTCTCTCGCAAAAACTTGATTTTTGTCAGTAAATACAAATGGGAATTGAACACACCCGGCGACTAGATCTGTGGTATCTAAAGGGGATAATTTAGGGAGGTCGGTGGATACTGACAAATTAGTCATTCTTTCTGACTTGGTCTGCCAAGTTTCACTGCACAGGGCCTAAATTCTAACTTTGACTAAGCAATCATGGAGGCTTTAGTGGGGCAGAATTGCCTCACTTTGATGTTGACAGGGAAGAACCACTCCCAGCCATTCCAAAAGGGAGTGCTGAGTGGACTGCTTGATGGGGAGCAGAACTTTCACATATGGGAAGTTCATTAAGATGTCCACTATTACATACTCACCAGAGTGCAGCAGATGGTCCAGTACAAGATCGCACACCGATGGATTTTACTTTTAATTCTTCTTCCTCGTTTCTATGCTCAATAGCATTGTCAGAAGAGATACATGGGTACCTGCAGTGATGGCTCTTGTGAGAGTTGAACCAGCAAAGATCAGAGCCACTTTTCAAAGGCTTTTCAGCTTTCCTAGTGCATCTTGTTCCATCGCCTCTGGACCTTTATCCCACTCGAGATGGCTGAATGAAACATCCTCTGAAAACTCTGATCACAGATTTTTTTTCTCCCAGTGGTGCCTGGTAAAAGAAACCTTCTAGTTTAGACGTGCAGTATGAAAGCAAAAATGAGAAAGAAAACAACAGTTGCTTTAAACAATGAATAAAAGAACTGGGAGATTTCTGCCGGCGCCCCCCCGCAGATTTTCTTTCTTTTCAAATAATTTGTTTTCAAGTGAATTTCAGAACGGAATGACAGCCCTGCTGAGCAGTGTCCTCTGTGCATGCACCAAATGGATATAGCTAACACAGTGATAGTGCAGGCTTTCACGCTGGTCTGTCAGTGTGCCTCAGGCCAGTGGGTCCCAGAAGCAGGAAGCAATAAAATGGCCCAAGAATGTCTTCTCTTGTGATATATCTAGTTTAGACAGAAACAGAAAGTATTTGCAATCTTCCCATAAGAAATATGTTTTAATGGGACTTCCAGCCAAGTTTTATAGGTTATGTCTACGCTAGAAAAAATTAGGTCGACTTTCTTAAGTTGACTTAAAGCTGACCTTATTAAGTTGGCTTAACAAAGCGGACTACGTCGACTTAACTTTAAGTCCCCTTAGTCCACTTAGTTAAGTCGACCTAACCACCCTTAAGTCAACTTAAGAAAGTCGACAAGTGTTACTCCATGTCCACACTGTCCTTAAGTCGACTTAAGGCTTAAGTCGACCTAATGGGTAGTTCTTATTAAGTTGACTTAAGGTCTCATTAAGTCAACTTAAGGAATTTCTTAAGTCGACGTAATGAAAGTCTGGTGTAGACATGGAGTAATTTAGGTCGATTTAAGCCTCCTTAAGTCGACCTAAATTGCTAATGTAGGCATAGCCATAGAGCCTAGAGGTATGGATACTTTGATAAGGTCAGGAATGGATCGGTTATCTCATCTAGATATGTGCTGGAACCAAACTTCAGATCCGAACTCTTCTAAATTTTGAAGATCTAGATCCTATCGCTGTAACAGGCTGCACAGAAACCTTGAATTCAAACACCCTGGAGCTTTAGGGAAAGCTTGGATCTGGATCTCAAACATCCTTATCCTAAGCAAACACTGAGAAGAGATGAGAGACAACCAAACTGTGCAATGCCTGAAAAATTCTGCCATCCTGGGCCATTCACGATGAGCATTCTGTCAAGGGTATGCCATGGACACAGTTCGAGTTATATTGATGGATGGAGGAGACAAGACTAAGCCAAAGCCTATTTCCCAAGCACATTGCAAGACTCACCTGTGTATCAAAACTTTCTTGTAATAAGCAAAGACAAGAAATCATAGATCTACAAACAAAACAATGCAATCCCACAAACAAACCTAGGAACCTACGAGAAATGAAAAGCAGAATCCACTGTGAAGCCTGCTCTGGGATCTTAATTACTGTTTGGTGCCAAAGTGCTTTGGGGATGGGGGTAAACAGTGAAGTGTCAACATTTGCAAAAGACACAGAATTACTCAAGATTGTAAAGTCCAAAGCAGACTGCAAAGAATTAAAAAGGGATCTCACTAAACATGGTGACTAGGTAAAAAAATGGCAGAAGATATTCAGTCTTGATAAATGCAAAGTAATGCGCATTGGAAAACATAATCCCAACTATACATACAAACGCTGGTATCTAAATGAGCTGTTACCACTCAAGAAAGAGATTTTGGTATCATTGTGGATTGTCCTCTGAAAATATCCATTCAGTATAGAGTGGCAGTTAAAAAAAGCCAGCAGAATACTAAGAACCACTAGGAAAGAGATAGATAATAAAACAGAAATAGCTCTATGCCACTGTTAATCCATGATATGCCCACACGTTGAATATTGCATGCAGTTCTGATTGCCCCATCTCAGAAAAGAAAAGAAAAGAAAAGAAAAGAAAAGGTGCGAGTATAGATGTGTATGGAAAAGCTTCTATTCAAGGAGAGATTAAAAAGACTGGGACTTTTCATCATAGAAAAGAGAACTAAGGGAGGACCAGGGATCTCCCAATGAAATTAATAAACAAAAGATTTAAAACATATGTAAGGAAGTACTTCTTCATACAATGCACAGTCAACCTGTGGAACTCATTGCCATGGGATGTCATGAAGGCCAAACATATAAATGGAGTAAGAAAGGAATTACATAAATTCCTGGAGGATAGATCCATCAATGGCTGTTAGCTAAAATAGTTAGGGATTCAATCCCATGTTCTGTCCCTAAACCTCCAACTACCAGAGATTGGGAGTAGGGGACAGGAGATGGATCATTCAATAATTGTCCTGTTCTATTCATTCCCTCTGAGGCATCTGGCACCCGCCACTGTTGGAAGACAGGATTACAGGCTAGACAGAATCATAAAAGTGTATGACAGGAAGAGATCTTGTCTTCTTGAGAGATATTCTAGTACAGCACGTGCACTCCAGACAGGACTAAGTATTTTCTAGATCATCTGTGATAGGTGTTTGTCTAACCTGCTCTTAAAAATCTCCATTGATGGAAGCAATTTATTCCAGTGCTTTAACTACCTTGATGGTTAGAATGTCTTTCCTAATGTTTAACCTAAACTGCCTTTGCTGAAATTTAAGATAATTGTTTCTTGTCCTTCCCTCCTAGGTTAAAGAGAACAATGTTTCATGTTCCTCCTTGTAACAGCCTTTTATGTATTTGAAAACTGTTATCATGCCCCACCTCAGTCTTTTCTCCAAACTAAACAAACCCATTTTTTTCACTCTTCGCTCATAGATCATATATTGCATATATGTTGATCATATATGTTGCTTTTCTCTGGACATTCTCCAGTGTGTTCATATCTTTCCTGAAATGTGGTACCCAGAACTGGACACAGCACTCTATCTGAGACCTAATCAGTGTGGAATAGGGTGGAAGAATTACCTCTTGTGTCTTGCTTACAACAGTCCTGATAATATATCCTAGAATGGTGTTTGCTTTATTTTGCAACAGTGTTCCACTCTTGACTCATATTTAGCTTGTGATTCACTATGCCCCCCTTCCCCTGAGATCTTTTCTGCAGTACTCCTTCCTTAGGAGTCATTTCCCATTTTGTATGTAGGCAGCTGATTGTTCCTTCTTAAACTTTGCATTTGTCCTTATTGAATTTAATCTTACTTACTTCAGACCATTTCTCCAGTTTGGCCAGATGATTTTGAATTTTAATCCAATCTTCCAAAGCACTCCCAACCCCCTCCCCACTTTCTTTCATCCGCAAATGTTATAAGTGTACTCTTTGTGCCATTATCTAAATCATTGATGAAGATATTGAATAGAACTTGACCAACACTGATCTCTGCGAGACCCCACTCAATATACCCTTCCAGCTTGAATGTGAACTACTGGTAAGTGGTCTCTGGGAGCAGCTTTCCAACCAGTCTTGCACCTACTTTATAGTAGCTCCATCTAGGAGCACGTCTATATGTACAGCACTACAGCGGTGCTAATTACAGTGTGTCACAACAGTATGTCTGGTGAAGATGTTCGATGCTGGCCAGGGAGAGCTCTCCTGCCAACATAGTGCTGTGCACGTGAATGGTTATTTTGCAATAATTTATTTAGCTTGGGGGGTGGGGAGGGAGGTAGAATATCCCCACCCCCCAAGTAACATAAGTTTTGCTGACAAGGCTGTAGGGTATACATAGACTAGGTTGTATTTTCCTAGTTTCTTTGTGAGAAGAGCATACAAGACAGTATCAAAAGCCTTACAAAAGTCAAGATATAACACATATACTGCTTCCCCCCTCTTGAAGACTTGTTACCCTGTCAAAGAAGCTATTAGGTTGGTTTGACATGATTTGCTGCTGACAAATCCATGATCACTGTTACCTATCACTTTATTATCTTCTAGGTGTTTGAAAATTGATTGCTTAATTATTTGCTCAATTATTTTTCCAGGTACTGAAGTTAAGCTGACTAGTTGATAAAATGGGCAATTGGTCTGATCCAGTATGGCCATTCTCATACCTTAGACCTAGTATAACCATTCTTAGGCCTTAGATCCATAGACAGAATAAAAAAAAGTTTGTTGCAGATGGAAGACACTCTAGAAATTCAAAGTGTTTCTAATAGTAATGTCAGTTTAATACTTGACACATTTTTTTAACTGCAGAATGGGAGTGGCAGGGACTATATATTGTACCAGCAGAAGATGGACTCAACTAACTAGTAGTTTTTTTCTCACTAATGTCTATGATTCTGTGATCCATTTTCAAATGGTTATAGCCTGACTGGTGTGAGACAGAAGCATCTATCTTCATGAAGACACAGCCCCTTGTGCCCTGCCTGGATTCCCTTCCTCTTGCACTGGTGCTGCCCATCTAGATATGTGTCAAATCCCCAACATTCATCAGCTTGCATCAGGCACTCCATTATTGTTGCTGATGTTAATCTCTGACTGCAGAACACGGGTCAGAACCAGGAGATAATTGCAGCTCCAATCCGCCAGGCATGGTCCTTTGTGAGTAGTTAATGAGTGTTCAGGAAAATAAAGCAGAAGGAAGAAAAAGAGGCTTGTGGTTTGCATACAGCGAGATAGAGCATGAATAGGAGATGGAAGGAGGGGACAGTTCACTGATGGGGAAAAAGAAAAAGAACTAGAAAAAAATCATTTGTGCTATATCTACTGCTGCATTATTCCTGTCTCACCTGAGCAGTGGCTGCTTCCTTGGGCTTGAGGGATGCTAAGCTTAACTGAGGCAGCAGCTTCAGGGGACGGGGTCGCATGCTGCTTGTTTCTGTAGCAGTGAACGCTCTTAGTGGGGCAGACATTTCCAGAGGGGTAGCAGTGTTAGTCTGTGTACATGCATCTGATGAAGTGGGTTATAGCCCACGAAAGTTTATGCCGAAGAAAATCTGTTAGTCTATGAGGTGCCACAGGACTCTCATTCTTAGTGGGGTAGTTGCCCTCACTGCCCTTGTGGTGGGTCACACCTTCATTCCAGACGACAGATATCACTGTGGCTACTGCAGTGTGGTTACACCTTCTCCCCTCCTTGTAAGGCACTGCCTGTGTGCAAGAGTGGTTGTTGTCTAAAGAGGACAAAACATCTACCGCTGCTCAGTACAGTCACTAGTTCATATGACAGAGGCCTGTTTTGCAGAAACGCCACGCCTGGTCCCAGCTCCCTCCCTATGTCTTGTATTTAGTGATCATGTGTGTTGTCTACTGCAGTGGTTTCAAACCATGGGTTGGGACCCACTACTCAGGTCCCTGGTCATGGCACCCTCTGCCACTGCCATCAAAAGACTGGAATGCGTTGCTCAAAGATGTAATTATTGGGTTGCGGGCATAAATGATTTTTTTCAACTGGGTCCCAAGAAAATATGTTTGAAAACCATGGGTCTACTGCACAGGGTCTAGTTAAAACCCCATCTGGCCCCTTTACCACGGAAGACGTGGTGATGATGGCTGTTCTCTCCGGTCCACCTGGCAACCAGCCAGCCCAGATAGGAAGCCCATAAAGCCACCCCAGATTAATAAATTGTGAAGTGGCTTCAATAACCCTGCAGCGTGAGGTGACCATTGATGCAGCAGCAGCAAGACATGGAAGAAAACAATCCCTTAACACCACAGCACATGGGCACCACTTTCCCTGTTGGATTATTTTGAGGCAGTTTGACCAAAAGAAATAGGCCACCGCACAACCGAGGGAAGGAAGAGCTGCTTCCGGGACGTGAATTGGAGTCACCAGCGCTGGAGTTGAGTGGGGAGGGAGGCTTGGGGGGGGGGATGGGCATAAATGAGTTATGAATGTGTTTTGTGTCCATACAAGTCCCCTCTCCCTAACGAGCATGTTAATGTGCTTGTAAAAAGATACAGTGCGAGGGGGACGTGGCTGCACAGGCTGATTAACGTTTTATGGTGGAATTAAGCTGCATGACAAATGACTGGCTGGTTGGGCTGCTTTTACAGCCCAGATAACTCCACTTTTAGTTGCTGGAAGGACTGGTTCTTAGGGATTTTTTTCTCCCTCGTGAGTATTATTATTATTAACTACAGAGTGGCTGAGCAGGGACAAGAAGTCTTAGAGAAACACAGGGTGCTGCGGGAATTGTTGAGTGGTGATACAAACCAGCTCTTCTTCTGTGTCACTACCCAGTCCATTGCCCCAGCATGGCACTAGCAGGCACGGGACTGCTATTATAGAGCTGCCAGAGCACACCCCAGAGCCATACGCAGTTTTGTGTTGGATGAGTGTTCTGATTAAATAAAAAAAAGTAGGATACTTCTGGATGAAACACCCTATGGAAATCTTTAGTGCAGTGCCGGGGTTGAGAACATTCTGTGGTGCCGTAAGATTGCCTTGGCTCATTACTTACTGCACCCTGACCTGGAGCTCTGGCCTGAAATGCGTGGCTGGAGAGATCACAGTATTCAGCAGTAATGGCCAAGAGATGAGTAACATGATAGGGCAGAGATAAGAGAGACAAGAAAGGAATGAAAGCAGATACCCCACTGATCACCATAGCTGCTGAAATGTGCATTTACTCAGGGATCTTCTTGGGAGCATTTTATTTTGTTGTTATGAAAGTAAACCCTTTCAACAAGCTTTGCTTTCCTCCGGTCCTATGTGGTACATGGGCCTCTGCCTCAAAGGTTTCATACAAGGGATTATTTAAGGGTGTAAATATTCTTCTGTCTCTATCCACTTACAGCTGAAAGCAGAAAGAGAGATTCAGAATCCAACCGTTTGTTTCCTTGGGGACTGACTAGGAGACTGAGTATGTAACTCCAGCTGTGCATGCCTCCAGGGACTGTCAGAAAGAGAGAGAGAGAGAGAGAGTATGTGTGTGTGTGTGAATCCAGCTGTCTATCCCCTCCAACACCAGGGACTGTCACAAATCCCAACAAGGTGGAGACCTTATTGTTCGCAGGAGTGGGGCAGCTCTCATTCTATAGGCGCTTGACTCTCTGATGTGGGAGCAGATCCTGCTGCCAAACAGCGAACAGAAGCACTGCATGACAGAGAGCATTTATCCCGTGCGTGCCATGCTTTCTGAGTGATGGAAAGGCTCCATCTGGTTAGAAGTCGCAGTATATAACTGCTTATCATATAATGTCACTGGGAAGTCAGTTTTGGGGGGAGAATGTGACAGATATTGAATTGCCTAATGTAAAGAGAATATCAGTTTTGTACTGGGTGTTTTAGAAATGTGACAAAAGTGGATTGCAGGGACGGTCAATTTTGCAGGTGAGCAGGGTGGACTTTGCAGCAGGAGGGGCACATCCTGACTTGAGTGAGGAATCCAACAGGGACCTGTAGGAGGCAATATGGTCAGCTCCATGCATTCTGCATGTAGCACAGGAACACACTGCAGACTGTTTTAGACATTAAGGCCCTGTTTCTGCATTCTATGCCTATTCTGCAAAGCACAGAATCATGCACTAAACTTTAGGCACATGCTTCAGTGTCTTTGACTGCAGTGGGACTTAGCATATGCTCACACCGTTTTCTCAATAGGGATGTAGAGCTTACAGAGACCAAGACATTGTGGTTGGGGTGAATGTAACACTGTCTTTATTTCCTGGTTTTTATATATATATACACACACACACACACACACACACACACACACACACACACACACACACACACACACACACACAC
>ML685767.1:3446726-3468888 GCA_007922175.1 Pelusios castaneus
TTTAATTTCCTCCCACTCTGTAACTTTCCTATCTTCAAAGCGTCTGACGAAGAGGGATTTTCTCCCACGAAAGCTCATGCGATAAATAAATCTGTTAGTCTTTAAAAGTGCCACAGGACTCTGTTGTCTTTAGCCAACCTAGTTTGACAAACTAGGCCATATTGGGAGTATTGAGGAGAAACTGGCAGTGGGAGAAACAGGAAACTAGACATTTCATGCATAGGATGAAAATACCCTTTCTCCTACTGCTGTGTTGTTGCTTGGGAGAAGGGGGAAGTTGGTTATATCAGCATGTATCAGTATCAGTTTTATGTATCAGTATTAATTTACAGAGCTAAATTTCCCACTAGCACCCAAAGGATCAGATTCTGATCCCAGCCACCCAGATGTCAATTCAAAGTAACTTCAAATGATTTCATCGGTGTCACCACTTATTGAGATCAAAATTGGTGTCGTCTTGGGATGCATCCTGTCTGTGTGAGAAGGAAGAGTGTGCCATCATTGCTGCTCTCAGCAATTTATTTCCCTCATTTAATTCCGCTATTTATTAATGTACACATTTCATTTAGTAGCTATGGGGTCTTATGCTTGTTCTTGGAAGAGAACTGCAGGCAGGAGACAGACTGTAGCTGTTCACGGCTGTGATGGGAGGTGTATCCTCACACAGGCCCTGAAGGGCCAATCAGGTTACTGGGCTGCACCTGGAGGGAGAGCCAGGCCTGCCTGAACAAGAACCCCAGCTGGGTAGGATTAGGTTTGATTATAAACCCAAAATGTTTCAGCCAAAGGAGGTTGCAGGGAGGAAGTATGCAGTTATCCTTGGAGAGTAGAGCAGATGGGATAGGAGGAGAAAATCTAAGCCCTCAGGTTCTAGCCTTGGTGGGAAGGTTGATCCTAGGAAAGTTTTGAAGAAAGCAAGTTTGAGAGTCAATGTAGGAAGAATCCCAGGGAAACAGCAGAAAGGTGTAGGACTGTGTGTACACTGGCTTTTTGTGATTGGGCCTCAGGGCTTGGGCTGGAACCTAGTCTAGAGGGTAGGCTGGTATTTCCCTACCAGTCTCTGGGAAAGGGTGTAGGAGCATTGGAAGTGACAGCTGGTCCAGAGAGACTTTCTTACCCAGGAGGGAAGGACTATACAGTGACCTGGCTGAATCACGGAGAGTATCTGAGTCAAGAAGAGAGAAGGGGTTGCAGCTTGTGTAACCAATGGAAGAGAGTACTGGCTGAGTCAGAGCTGATTCCCAAAGCACTCATGAGGAGGTGCTACCTCTGGTGAGTAAATGTTGTTACAATGATCAGTGGACACAAAAGGGGATCTGGACATGTGGGATTTAAACTTTTTCATTCAGGATTTGGAAATGTTCCCTGTTAGCTTTACTCAGCTCTGTTGTCTCTCAAGGTAGCCGTACAGTGGGATCTGAGCGTCTGAGAGAGAATGTTTCTGGATAACAAGTAAATGGCAGGTTCTCCCTTCCTCTTTGTCTGTGTGAGGTATTTTGAGTCTATGGTGATGAGTGCCATAGAAGAACCTAGTTAAACTCTCTATGTATCTCGGTACTTGTAGGCACTCATCAGGTATCCATTTATTCATCCATCTGTCAGTAATTAATATTTATCTGCAATGATAGATGGAGCAATCACATCAGGATGGACCTTTCAAGATATTTGATTTAATTACTCTTAGCTGAAATAATACTGACTACCAGCATTGTGCCAGCTAACTCTGGTTTTCAAACACAAAAAATGTTGCAATATGGAGTTGTGATGTATGTACAATGTTACTGTCATTTAAACCCTGGCAACAGCTTGTCACAACAGTCAAGGTTTTGTATTTCTATTTACTGGGTTAAAAATCCCACAGGCTCAAATTCTCCACTGATGTAATTCTACTGCATTACTCATAATTAGAACTTTTCCAGTTCTCAGGTGATGTAAAATGTTGGCTGAGTCTTTTACTCTTATGATAGAACCACTTAATTTAAAAGAGTGAATTTAGAAAGCGGCAGAAATGTGGGTATGTCGGGGGTGGTGAAGAAAAAGCAGGTGGATAAAGTTAACAGGGTTTGTCAAAGCAATCCTGTGTAACAGCAAGGAAACTTCAGAGCAGAGGAAAATTCTCCCAAGGTCTGGGAGAGAAATGTTCACAGATCAGTGCTGGCATTTGTTTAAAAGTAGTCCATGATTTATCTAATTTGTTACAGTTTTAATTTGCAGTAGCAGTAAAGGGTCTGGAAAATATTAGATCTGGGCAAACATAATTTGTCAATCCAAAACTATGACAACGTGAAGCCTTAACTTTAACAAGAGCAGGCAATTTTTTAATGAGAACTT
Organism: Pelusios castaneus; assembly: GCA_007922175.1. Classification (NCBI taxonomy): domain Eukaryota; kingdom Metazoa; phylum Chordata; order Testudines; family Pelomedusidae; genus Pelusios; species Pelusios castaneus. The sequence goes on from ML685767.1 coordinate 3,449,058, forward strand.
TCTTCAATGGAAAAATGGATTCTTGACCAAAATGAAAACTTCTGTGGCAATTATTTTTTGCAGGTTCATTAATTCTTTCCCCTAAATCTCCTATGAAAATTCTTTCTGTGGAAATCCACCTGCTGCCACCAGGGGGGAAAAAAACTGTTTTCCAAAATCAACATTTCTTATTAAAATTTGGTTTGTTTTTTTTAAAAAATGCTTTTTGGTTTCCAGTTTTTCACTGAACCCATGAAAGACACAGAGAGAAACTACTCTGTGGTTTCACTTTTCACAGATTAGGGAAAACATTGAAATAGCTCCTTACATGGTGTAAACTGGCATGGTTTCATTGACTTTAGTGAAGTTGCACTTTTTAAATGCCATTTTACAATTTGGTTGTTACTTCTGGTTTCTGTACAGAAGGATTTTCAGTTTTTGAATCATGGAGTCAAACAAATTCAGTCTCAAAGTGCAATTCAGTTGAATTTGCCAAGTATCAGCTCACTTCACATTGAGATGATGTAAAACCACAAGAGGTTTTTATTTAAAACCATAAATCATCCCCAGGTTAATTGAAACTGAGCCAGCTTTTGCTCCAGTACTGGATCAGACAATACTGTTGTGCTAATCATGATGCTGCAGTGGGCCTTGAGTCATAGGGCCCAAGCTGCTAGGGGCAAGTTGAAATATTAGTGTGTGGAATGCTGATTATGGCTCATGAGGAAATAACTTGAGTCTTGTAGATCATTAGTCCTGTCTGGTCCTTACCTCAGATGTTCATCTTCCTCCATCTACTAGTCTATCGCCTCCTTCTGATCACACCCGACCTCTCCATTTCTTCCACATCTCCTCTCTGAATCATGAAGCAGGAGCCAGTGGGGGAGAGGACTCAGAGTTGGCTGAGAGGCAGCCATGATCGAAAGGTCCATGAGAACCCTGAGCAAATCCATAATGAATCCTTTTGAATGTTGACTTTCTTTTCCTCACAGATCACAATTGCCTTGAATGCTTTAACTCTTTAGAAAGTTTTCTTCCTTGGTGGCTTTTTTTTTTTTTTTCCCCCTCTTGCTGGGCCACATTTGATGCTTGACATCTGAGCAGGGCTAGCTTGTTGTGGTTGGCCACAGGACATTGTTTCTTTTCCATGACTGCTGAGTGTGCAAGCTCTCCTAGTTGAGTATTCATGTCATCAGATTTAACATTCAGTTCTCATGATACACATGCATGCTACTGTGAGCACTGGTATCAGTGAAATGTCATTATTGAAATGTATCCATTGAAACACCTGAGCTGTCCATGTCTGAGAAGCCCAGAGCACTGGAAAGTGGACCGAGCTGAACTGAAGCCATTGTGCTCCCTGCATCATTGAGAACACTCATTGCCCTGCCCATCTGGAGGAGAGGCCCAGGAAAGCTGAATGCAATGCATGCAGCAGTTACTTTAGCAAATGCTAAGCTAGATGCACTGTCTTGGAAAACATATTTCCTTTTGTTTCTTGTGTTTTGGCAGCTTTCAAATGTCTTACTATGATCATGACATAATCAAGTTCTGATGTAAATTGATCAGGTGTAAGGCTGAACCAGGTCCCATTAAAGGCAATGACAGTCTTTCCATGGACTTCAGTAAGCTTTGGATCAAGCCCTTAAGTCTAGTTCAGGTGGGCCTTATCCAGGCAAAGCTCCCAAAAGAATTTTCACTTGAGAAAGGTCTGCAGTATTGGTCCCATCCCTCCTCTGTGTGTCTCTCCCCTCTCCTGTAAAACGAGGATGATATTCCTTATGTTCTGATCTCCAAAAGGAGTTGGGAGATGCACATGTTGGAAAAGTGTTTTGGGATCCCTCGGTGAATGTGTCTTCTTTAATGTGTATCTGTGCATGGGAATTTAATACTAATGTGAAAAGTGTCAGATTGGCAGCCCTGAAGAGACTCTTGTTATCTACATCAGCAGTTCTCAACCACTGTTTCAGGACCCAAAAACATGTCATGAAGAGCCAGGAGGTGTGTCACAGGAAATTGGCAGCTCAGCTTGGAGCCAGGTTGGGGCTCCTGCCACCGCCACTTTCTGCTGCTCTCAACAGCCCACTCCTGTACAACACAGGCAGCTGCCAGGGCCAGAGGAATAAAGGGATTTAAGGGCTGCAACCCACAGATCCTGGGCTGGGGGGAGCACCACCCCATCAAGCCAGGGCATCAGCCTGTGCTGGCTTGACTCTGCCCCCGCCCAGGTCCCGAAGCTCTGCATCCTCCAGAGCGCCACAGCCTCCCAAGCGCTCCCAGCTCAAGCACCACCACCGGCAGATTGTAGTGTGTCAAGCAGGGGAACATCATCTGTCAGGTGTGTCGCGATGGGGAAAAAAGGTTGAGAGCCACTGATGCACACAACAACCACTCTGATGTGTGAAGCCCCCTTGTAAAAACCTCTGCTAATGAGCTGCCACTTTCTGACCAGGAGGAGCCAATTTTAGGGATGGGGTAGGAATTCAGGACTTGATTTCCCTTCAGTGGTCCACAGTCCATGAAAGAGAAATTCCTTTCCAATCACTTCAGTGGAATGATTCCGGTTCCTCACCTGAGTGAGGGAGAAGAGAATTGGCTGCTGAGCATCCCCAGGTTGTTTGTTAGCAAATCTTTCTTTCCAGTAGATGGGGCCAGGGTATTGTTAGATCTGGGTTTGAGTCCTGGCTCCACCACAGACTGGCAATGTGATGTTAGACAAATTACTTAGGTTGGTGTGCTTTCCAGAGGTGGCTATGGATTTGACAGCAAGGCACTCTGATAATATGTATTCTAAATGCTAAATATTAAGTGTCCCAGTTGTGGTGGTAGTTTGTTACACTGATGTGTGTCCAGGATGAAAGAAGTTATGTCAAGGTGCAGAATAACACATTGTAAGATTTTTTTTTAATTTTTTCTCCTCTGGTGTTTTCTCTGAGTCCCATGGAGTGGTGCTTCCCCATCCACTCCCCTTCTGGAGCCTAGAAGGAAGATTTATTTTTGCTCTCTGTCGGAATAGAATCATAGGAATGGAAGGGACCTCATGAGGTCATCTAGTCCAACCCCCTGCTAAAGAGCAGGACCACTCCCACTAAATCACCCCAGCCAGGGTTTTGTCTAACTGGGCCTTAAAAATCTCCAAAGATGGAGATTCTACCACCTCCCTAGGTAACCCATTCCAATGCTTCACTACCCTCCTAGTGAGAGAGTTTTTCCTAATACCCAACCTTCACCACCCCAGCTGTAATTTGAAACCATTACTTCTTGTTCTGTCCTCTGTTACCCTCAAGAAAAGCCTAGCTCCCTCCTCTTTGGAGCAACACTTCAAGTAGTTGAAGGTTGCTATCAAATCTCCCCTCAGTCTTCTCTTCTGTAGACTAAATAAGCTTAGTTCCTTCAGTCTCTCCTCATAAGTCATGTGCCCCAGTCCCCTAATTATTTTTGTTGCCCTCCACTGGACTCTTTCTAATTTGTCCACATCCTTTCTATAGTGGGGAGCCCAAAACTGGACACAGTATTCCAGATGTGGCCTGACCAGTGTTGAATAGAGGGGAATTATCACATCCCTCATTTTGCTGGCAATACTCCTACTGATGCAGCCTAATATGCCATTGGCCTTTTTGGCAAAAAGAGCACACTGTTGGCTCATATTCATCTTCCCAGCCACCATAACCCCCAGGTCCTTTTCTACAGTGCTGCTACTAAGCCAATCGGTCCCCAGCCTGTAGCAATGCATGGGATTTTTCCGTCCTAAGTGTAGGACTTTGCACTTGTCTTTGTTGAACCTCATGAGGTTTCTTTCGGCCCAGTGTTCCAATTTGTCCAAGTCTCCCTGGATCCTGTCCCTGCCCTCCAGAGTATCTACTATTCCCCCCAGTTTAGTGTCATCCGCAAACTTACTAAGCATGCAGTCTATTCCATCATCAAGATCATTAATGAAGATGTTGAACAGAACTGACCCCTGGGGCACTCCACTTGTTACTGGTTGCCAACTAGACATCAAGCCATTGATTCCCACCTGCTGAGCCCATTGATCTAGCCAGTTTTCGATCCACCTTACGGTCCACTCGTCCAACCCATACTTCCTTAACTTGCTGACGAGAATGCTGTGGGAAACCATATCAAAAGCCTTGCTAAAGTCGAGGTATACTACGTCAACGGCTCTTCCCGCATCCACAAATCCAGTCATCTCATCATAGAAGGAAATCAGGTTGGTCAGGCATGATTTGCCCTTGGTGAATCCATGTTGACTGCTCCTGATCACTCTATTTTCCTCCAAGTGTTTGAGGATGGATTCTTTGAGGACCTGCTCCATGATTTTCCCAGGGATTGAGGTGAGACTGAGTGGTCTGTAGTTCCCCGGATCCTCCTTTTTCCCTTTCTTGAAGATAGGTACTATATTTGCCTTTTTCCAATCCTCCGGGACCTCCCCCATTCACCACGACTTCTCAAAGATAATGGCCAGCGGCTCTGCAGTCACTTCAGCCAACTCCCTCAGCACCCTTGGATGCAGTTCATCTGGCCCCATGGACTTGTGCACATCCAATTTCTTTAAGTAGTCCTTAACCTGACTTTCCATCACCAAGGGCTGCTCTTCTCTCCATTCTGTGTTAATAGAATTCTGCTGTGTGGTTCCTCAGTCCTGACTCCTGAAGGAGAGTGAGTCCCTTTTTGAGCAGCTTTTAATATTCCATCGCCTTTCCTTTCTGCCTTTATATACCTTCTATCACCCCAGACAAAGGTGCAAGGGGTGGAGAGAGCTCAGCAATAGCCTGTTCTCTCCCCTGCCCCCACTAGTAGCACAATCCCCTCCCACCAAGTAACTAATTCCCTGATTGTTCCAGCAGTTGATCCCAATGCAGCCTCTTGGATAGGGGAGGTTGCTTGCAGAGGCCTACTCAATGGTCGGCACTTTGCAATGTTTTTATCACTCCTTGTGAATGTAGGGCAGTCTCCCTGATTGATGGACAGGTGGCTGGCTCTGTTTGATAGCCAACCAAGTGTATGCCAGCTGCCAGTCACCTACCTCTTGCTGTGGTATACTCCAGCAGAACAGGTTACTAAGTGGCAGGGGAGAGGGAATTTTTTTTTTTAAAAGCCTGGGAACAGTTTGATCTGTAGTTAGGCAAACAAAGGGTCATGAGAGGAGTATTAGCTCCCAAACTTCATTCTGCGCTCAGGGACCTGTGGGAGGCTGTAATTATTGCCCCTTTCCCATCTGACCCCAGAGAGCTGCCGCTATCACCAGTGGCACTGGCTCTGTTCTCTGAATCAGGAGCTCTTGAGGTTTTTCTGGACGGACACTCGCACTCGGAGATACAAACTCTTCAGTCTTTCCCTGGGCATTCTCCAGACACTGGTATCATTGAACGTGATATCTGGGTTCCGGCTGTTGTCATTCGTTTGGGACGTCATTCAGGCTGTCCTATCACAGCTCCACTGGATCCAGGGAATCTCTCTGGGGTGAGAGTTCTGTAGGTGGATAGGAAAAGGCATCTGAACGTAGGACTATGGCTATGGTAAGGAAGCAGCCCCTCCTCCCACCCACCAACCGTTTCTCAGTTGCCTGGTCAGGCAGTGCAGATGCACAGCAGAGAACAGTCTGATTTCTGGTGCACCAGTTTAACTCTTTAGCCAGTGGCCTACCCTAGTACAAATAAAACATTGTCCTGTATTAGCGCCTTAGTTCCTGCCCTAGTGCCCTGAACTTCATTCCAACTGGTGGACCCACCTGCAAAGCTCTGGACAAATGCCTTGACCCACCTGCACCTTTGCCATTTGAATGGGCAGTAGGGGAACCAATCTTTTTGGGGACATGCTGGCTAGAGTAGTCAAGAGGGTGTTAAACTAAGAATAAAAGGAGAGGGTAAAAAGAAAGAGGATATGAACAGTCAGCATGAAATTGAGATGCTGGGAACAAAATTAATCAAGGAACCAAAGGACTTGAAGAGACGTTCTTGAATAGCTTCTACCCCACTGTTAGGAGTCTGGCTACAGAAAAGAGGAAATGGAATTGCTCATTTGAGCACAAACTTTAATCTAGTTGGTATTACTGAAACCTGGTGGGCTGATTTGCACAATTGGAATGTTTAAAATGAATGGTTGTTACCTACCTAGGAAGATTCAAGTGGGCAAAAGAAGAGGGGGAGTGACACTCTGTCAAAAATGGCATTACCTGTTTCCAAGTCATGGTAACTTAAGAGAAAATTATCTTGAATGCTTATGTATCAGTGTTTTAACAGTCATAGCTGGTGTCTTCTACAGCCACCAAATCATATTAAGGAACAGGATGATCACCGTTTTATGCATCTATCTATAATGGGTAGGAAAAAAGGCTGTGTGGTCATAGGGGACTTGAGTATGCAAGAGGCTTCATAATGCCAGTACTAAAAGATCCTTGGAATTCCTAAACATTACAGATAAACATTTCCTTATTCAGAAAAGTGTTGCAACTAAAATGAGGGTATTCTTTATTGGACCTTGTCCTAACAGATAGTTAATGATTGCAACTCAAAATTGATGGTTGCTTATGTACAAGTGATCATGATTTGATCATATTTATAATGTGCAAGCAGAAGAAAATCTGCCCCAGTACTATATATACACTTGGTGCTTTAATAGGGCCAATTTCAAACAGCTGAAAACACTTATGAGCCAAATCAGCTGGGAGGAAAAAAATTAATCAGAAAAATGTGAATGATAATTGGGAATGACTTAAGTCCACCTTACTAGATGCCTGAAAAACAACAATCCCACAATCAAGGAAGGAGACTGTACTGGTTTAAAAAACCAACCTGGTTTAGAGGGAAAGTGAAAATAAACATAAGTAATATATAACAAATGGAAGAAAGGTGAATTTGATGATAAATATAAATTAGAAGATGGGAATTGCAGAAGCCTGACAAGGGAAGCAAAGTGACACAAAGAAAATCTATGGCCAGCAGACAGAAGAAAAATAAAAATTTTTCAAATATATATAAGAACAAAAAGAATCCTGACAATAATATTGATTCATTAGTGGATCGAAATGATAGACTTATTAATAAAGCAGAAGTGTTCAATAAATATTTCTGTTCTGTATTTGAGGATGAAACCAATTTTATGTGTTCATCATATAACTTTCTATTCCATTGATGTAGCAAGAGAATGCTAAATAGCAGTTACTAAAGTTCAGGGGGGGGGGTTGTTTTTGTTTTTTGTTTTTAATTAACAGGTCTAGATTACATATATACGTTGACGTGATATACCTTGACTTTAGCAAGGCTTTTGTTACGGTTTCCCACAGCATTCTCGTTGGCAAGTTAAGGAAGTATGGGTTGGACGAGTGGACCGTAAGGTGGATCGAAAACTGGCTAGATCAACGGGCTCAGCGGGTAGGAATCAATGGCTCAATGTCTGGTTGGCAACCGGTAACGAGTGGAGTGCCCCGGGGTCGGTCCTGTGGCCGGTTCTATTCAACATCTTCATTAATGATCTTGATGATGGAATAGACTGTGTGCTTAGTAAGTTTGCGGATGACACCAAGTTGAGGGGAATGGTAGATACTCTGGAGGGCAGGGACAGGATCCAGGGAGACTTGGACAAATTGGAACACTGGGCTGAAAGCAACCTCATGAGGTTCAACAAAGACAAGTGCAAAGTCCTGCACTTAGGACAGAAAAATCCCATGCACTGCTACAGGCTGGGGACCGATCAGCTAAGTAGCAGCGCTGTAGAAAAGGACCTGGGAGTTATGGTGGACGGGAAGATGAATATGAGCCAACAGTGTGCCCTTGTTGCCAAAAAGGCCAATGGCATATTAGGCTGCATCAGTAGGAGTATTGCCAGCAGATCGAGGGATGTGATAATTCCCCTCTATTCGACACTGGTCAGGCCGCATCTGGAATACTGTGTCCAGTTTTGGGCTCCCCACTACAGAAAGGATGTGGACAAATTAGAAAGAGTTCAGCGGAGGGCAACAAAAATGATTAGGGGGCTGGGGCACATGACTTATGAGGAAAGACTGAAGGAACTAGGCTTATTTAGTCTACAGAAGAGAAGACTGAGGGGAGCAACCCTTCAAGTAGTTGAAGGTTGCTATCAAATCTCCCAAGAGGAGGGAGCTAGGCTGTTCTCGAGGGTAACAGAGGACAGAACAAGGAGCAATGGTTTCAAATTACAGCTGGGGAGGTCAAGGTTGGATATTAGGAAAAACTTTCTCACTAGGAGGGCGGTGAAGCATTGGAATGGGCTATCTAGGGAGGTGGTAGAATCTCCATCTTTGGAGATTTTTAAGGCTCGGTTGGACAAAACCCTGGCTGGGGTAATTTAGGGGGAGTGGTCCTGCTTTTTAGCAGGGGGTTGGACTAGATGACCTCGTGAGGTCCCTTCCAACCCTATTATTCTATGATTACTTGGCTCAAAAAGCTGGCTGAGAAGCTGGCTGGACCATTAATGTTGATCTTCTCCCCTCCACCCATGTCTTGGAGCACTGAAGTTCTGGAAGACTGTAGGGAAGCCAATATTATGCCAATTTTTAAGAAGGGTAAAGGGCATGAGCTTGGTAATAGAGGTCTGTCAGCCTGAAATAGATCTCAGGCAAGATAATGGAGCAACTGTTGAGACATGATTAACATCCATTATTAAAGTAAATAATGCAAATCAACGTGGATTTATGGCAAACATTCTATCAAACTAACTTGATATCAGTGTTGATGAGATTACAAGTTTGGTTGATCAAGGTAATAGTGTTGATGTAATATTTTATGGTAAGGCATTTTACTTGTTACAACATTTTTGATTAAAAAAATGGGATTATATAAAACTAACATGGCACACACACTAAATGAATTAAACTGGCTAATTGATAGGTATCAAAATGTAATTGTAAACAGGGAATCATTATGAACATGTGCATTTCTAGTGGAGTCCCACAGCAATTGGATCTTGGCCCTAAGCTATTTAACATTTTTATCAATCATCTGGAAGAAAACATAAAATCACCACTGATGGAGTTTGCAGATGACTCAGGCCTTGTACACACGATCAGATTATCGCGCATTAAAGCTCATTACCGCGCGATAGCAACAACGGCGTACACACGTGCAACAGGGCTCTTGCGCGTTAAATGCCTTGTTGTCGCGCAATCCAACAACCACTCCGACGAGAGTGGTAACAGCTGTTGCGGATCATATATTGCGCGTTTGAGCTCGTGTGTACGCTTACCGCGCATTGACTGGAGTCCGGAACTGTCCCAGCATTCCCAAGTCGTCCTCTCTGGTCTCCCCCCCCACCCGCTCTGTGGCCGTGACGAAACTGTCCCCGCCCTGCCCCGAACTTATTCCCGGGATTTTCAAATTTCAAGTCTGTTTCACTTCCTGCTCTCTTCCTCGTGGAGTGTGTTTGTGCTCCGATCATCAGTAGCAATGGCGGCCCGCCGTGGAAGACGCGCACCCCTTTGGAGCACGGCAGAGGTGCTGGACCTGATCAGCATCTGGGGAGAGTCCGCCGTGCAGGCGCAGCTACGCGGCAGCAGGAGGAATTATGACACATTTGGCATAATTTCTCGGGCCATGTCAGAGAGAGGGCATGATAGAGACACAGTGCAGTGTAGATCAAAGGTGAAGGAGCTCAGAATTACCTATCACCAAGCGAAGGAGGGAAACCGCCGTTCTGGATCAGCGCCTGCAACATGCAGGTACTATAAGGAAATAGAAGCCATCCTCAGCGGGGACCCCACAACCACTGCCAAAAGTCCCGTGGACACTTCAGCCCCTCCTCGTCCGGTGATTGCCAGAGCCGAGCAGGATGAGGACGTTGTTGAGGAGGAGGAGGAGGAGGAGATGGAGGATGACACGGAGGAAAGCGCAACCGCGTGTAGCCAGGAGCTCTTCAGCAGCCCCGCTGAGACGTCCACCCAAGGCTTGAACTGCAGCTTGTTCTCTGAGGCGGCAGAGGGGGGTTCAGGTAAGTTTCTCCTTCATTCAGCTCTGCTCCTGCTAAAATATCATTGTCTGGGGTGGGGGTGCTTGCGGGTCCCCGCTGTGCACGCTATTTACTCTGCATTCATTAGCAGGGCATCAATACAAGCAGTGATTGTAAAATAATCATCTGCATTTAGGTCAGAAAAGGTTTCCTCGATGTACCTCCAGAGCCTAATACTCAGGTTAGATGGGAGAGCGTTTGTGTCTGCGCTCCCAAAGACGGACACTCTGCCTCTCCAGCTGCAAAGCACAGCCCTGGGAACCATGGCAGCACACAGTGCAGCAGCATACGGTCCCGGCCTGCTACCGGCGGCATGTAGGAGATGTATTCTAGATGGAAGGGGCACTCTGAGGAGAGGGATATTGGGTTCCATCTGTGTGCCCTCTTCCGATTCTTAGCCCCCGGTAAGCCGTCTATTAGAATGTACCTTGTCTGCTTCAGCGCAGCGTAGTGTGTTGACCGCCCTGTACCTTCCAGTGGAATGTGCTACTGGAAGGTTACATTGGCTATCTATGCTATGTGTTAACAATGTCTATATTGTTATTTTTGTATTAGAATTGAGCTTCACAAGGCCGGTGTCTACCCCAGCTGACCGAATGAGAAACATTAGGCGGCGTTCTCGAAGAAACAGGGAGGATATGTTTAATGACCTGCTGAAAGCAACACAAGAATCCGCAAGGGAGAATAGAGCCTGGAGAGAGGAATCCCAGCAGAGGAGGCAGAAACACAGGGACGAACTGATAAGCGTCATGAAGGAGCAAACAGAACTGCTGAAGAACATGATAGCTTTGCAGTCCCAGGCGATAAATGTCCGGGCTCCACTCCAGACAGTTCAGCCGTGTATGCCTCCCACACACCGCAGTCCCTCAAAGCATTTCTTTGAAGGCCACCCTCCACCCCGGTACAGGACAACATCCAGCCCCCCCCCCCCCAAGCTACTTTTACGAGACCCGGAGCTACACCAACCTGTAACCCCACCCCCATCTTTCAGGTTTCAATAAAAACAGTAACAAATACTTTGAAGAATGCATTTATTTATACACATTACTGAAATGATCCTAAGGTGCACCTCATGCGTCATGGGACTTAACTAGGGAAGGGCATCATTGAAATGCTCCCTGAGTGCCTCCCTTATGCGAGCAGCTTCTCCTTGTGCCACCCTAATACTCCTAGTGGCTGGCTGCTCGAATGCTTCCTCGAGGCGCTGTGCCTCCGTAGCCCACGTAGGGGAAAACTTTTCTCCCCTACTTTCACAAATGTTATGGAGGACACAACATGACGCAATCACGGCAGGGATCTGGTCCTCCGCCAAGTCCAGCCTCCCATACAAACAGCGCCAGCGCCCTTTTAAACGGCCGAAGGCACACTCCACAGTCATTCTGCAGCGGCTCAATCGGTAATTGAACCGCTCCTTGCTGCGATCAAGGTTCCCAGTGTAGGGTTTCATGAGCCATGGCATCAGTGGGTATGCTGGGTCTCCGAGGATGACTATGGGCATCTCCACCTCCCCCACTGTTATTTTTTGATCAGGGAAAAAGGTGCCCCCTTGCAGCTTCCGGTACAGACCAGTGTTCCTGAAAATGCGGGCATCATGCACCTTTCCCGACCACCCAGCATTGATGTCCGTAAAACGCCCCTTGTGATCCACGAGTGCTTGCAGCACCATGGAGAAGTAGCCCTTCCTGTTTATGTACTCCGTCGCGAGATGGTCTGGAGCCAAAATAGGGATGTGTGTGCCGTCTATGGCTCCCCCGCAGTTAGGGAATCCCATGGCAGCAAAGCCGTCCACAATCTCTCGAACATTGCCCAATGTCACTGTCCTCCGTAGCAGGATGCGATTGATGGCTTGGCACACTTGTGAGAGGGCTAATCCGACGGTGGTCCTCCCGACTCCAAACTGGTTTGCAACGGACCGATAGCAGTCGGGAGTCGCCATCTTCCATACAGCAATCGCAACACGCTTCTCCACAGTTAGGGCTGACCTCATGTTGGTGTCTTTCCGTCGCAGGGCAGGGGCCAACTCTGAACACAGTTCCAGAAAGGTTGCTTTCCGCATTCGAAAGTTCTGTACCCACTGCTCGTCATCCCACAGCTGCATAACAATGCGATCCCACCACTCGGTGCTCGTCTCTCGCGACCAGAAACGGCGTTGCACCGTGTGCAGATGATCGGTGAAGGAGCTGAGCAACGCGGTGCTGTTGCTCTGCATGGCATCGATCAGCCCCTGCTCCTCGGTGTCCTCATCTGACTCGGAGCTCATTGCGTACTGAGCAACAAGCCGAGATGTATTCAGAATGTTGAAGGCGACAATGGAGATCATAGCAGGATCCATGCTGTCGCTGTAGCGATTGATTGCAAGTGGTGCGTTGCGTCACTGCAATGTTGAAAATAGGCGCGAGTTGCTATTGGCAACGAGGAAGACGCTAGGGGAACACAAAGCACCATGGGAAACTGACACTTTACCCATGGCGCTTTGCGTTCCTTTCCTTCATCCCATGATTCATAGCGCCGACTTAGGGGAAAATGGAACGATGGGATAGGTGCCCAGAAGTCATTGCGCTCAACCGCGATAATGCGTGTAATTTTGTTGCGTTGCAGGGAGCAACGTGTGTACGCGTTGTCCCGCAATAAAGGTCACGTGAGTTTTGTAGCGCGATTGCCTTGTTGCGCTTTAATCTGATCGTGTGTACATAGCCTCAGATTGGGGGAGTGGTAAATAAGAAAGAGGATAGATCACAGATTGAGTGATCTGGATGGTTTGGTAAGTGGGCATAAGCAAACAGTAGGTGTTACAACAGCTAAATATAAATGGATACATCTAGGGCCAAAGAATGTAGGCCATATGTACAGCACGAGAGGGTGAGGAGTGGAATCTTTCCTGAGAACAGGTGATTCTGAAAAAGATTTGGGAGTCATGGTAATCAGATGGACATGTACTAATGTGATCCTGGGAGGCATAAAAAGGGGAATCTTGAGTTAAGGAGAGGTTATTTAATCTCTATTTGGCACTGGTATGACCTTAGTGTGGTGTGACACGTGCTACAAGGCCATGTCCAGTTTTGGTGCCTACAGTTTGAGAAAGGTGCTGATAAATAGGGGGTTGAGAGAGGAGCCAGAAGAATGGTTACAGGATTAGAAAGATGCCTTATATTGACAGACTCAAGGAGTTCAATCTATTTTGCTTCTCTAAGAATTGACTTGACTACAGTTTGTAAGTACAAAGGGAACACACATTTAATGAAGGATTCTTCTGTTTAGCAGGAAGAGGTACAAGATGATCCAAGGGCTAGAAGTTGAAGGTAAGCACATTCAGAATGGAAATAAAGTATACATTTTTAACAAGGGTAATTTTACCAAGGATCATGGTGGATTTCCTACCACTGACCATTTTTTAACATCAAATTCGGATGTTTTACTAAAAGGGTTGCTCTGCGAATTATTTTGGAAATGCTATTATGGCCCTTATAATACAACAGGTCAGACAAGATGATCACATGGGTCCCTTCTGGCCTCAGGGTTTATAAATCTCTGAACTTGAAACCTGCACCCTATCCACAGATGAGGCAAACCCCACTGCCCTCTTAAGCATCCCTTTGCCAGCTGCCTTACCTAAACTTTCCAGACCGTGTGTTTCCCTTTGAAAACCTACTCACCTTAGCTGCCTATTATCCTTCTCCTCACAAGCCTACAAGCTTTCTCCTCCTCAGCTGCTAGCCATCCTCTTCCCTCTCTCTATCCTTGTTGCCCACTGGGGCTGGACTCTAATGTATACAGGCTCTGCTACTTGTGCTTGCTTAGAGATTCTTGTCCTGTTTTCCCCCAGCCTGTATGAGATTTACATAGTACTTATGTCAGGAGCACATGTATCTGTGACATGAGCCAATGTTACATGAGCCAATGTACAACAGAGCCAATGTTACATGGAGAGCAGAGGAATGACATGTCCAATCATGTCAACGCTTACAAAAGCGAGTTCAAATTAGTTAATTCAAACTAACTCATTTGAACTAATTTTAGTTGGTTCAAACTAGCATGGCCCCACTAAAATGCTAGCTCAAACTAGCCATGTCCATGCAGGGCACTTGCTTAGTTCGAATTAGTCAGTTGCATGAAGGTCAATCTGCTGATTAGTTCGAACTTATATGGCCACATTGACTTAGTTTGAACTATTTTGAATTAAGGGTTAGTTTGAACTAAGCAATGGAGCTCATTAATTTGAATTAAGGAAGCCCTTAATTTGAACTAATGAAAGCCTAGTGTGGCCAAGGCTTAACTTTAGATTGAATTAGTTTGAATTAAGGAAGCTTAACTTGCAAGTGTAGACATAGCCAATATTCTGTTTTGGCTTAGGAGAGGGGCAGCTTACATATTGGCCCATCTGTAACTTTCAGATGGCAATTATAATCGGTCTGGGGGGAGGGAGGGGAGTGTGGCAAAACTCAGCCCTGAGACAGCAAAAACGGGCATCACCCTAATACAGTCTGCATCCAAATCTAGAGAAGACTAATAACAGTGCATTGCTGTTATTAATCTCAAACCACTTTACAAAGGATCCCCTTAAACTCATTTTACGTATGGCAAAACCAAGGCACAGAGGGGCCTTGCCTGGCCTGAGGTCCCTCAGCAGGCCAGGGGTGGAGTATGCAATAGAACATCTAAGTCCCAGTCCAGTGTTCTGTCCACTACTCCACACTGCCTGCTTTGCGCTAAGATTCTTTTCTGGGGCTTGCTTGCATCCAACCTATTCTGATACTAGTCAGCAAGGAACATAAGGATCTGTTGTTGGGAACGGCAGGGAGTTTTCAAACTGTCCTATTACACTAAAAACAGTCACGGGCCCTCCTGGCCCCTCATCACCCCAGCTTCTGTCATGTTTGGGGGAGGAAGGAGGGTGTGGTTCTTCTCAGGCGCTGCAGAAATAACATGGTATATAATTAGTATAGCACCTTGGAGCATCTCAGGTGGATACACAACATCACACACACCCTGAACAGAACGCAGCTCCTTAATACAAAAGAGACCCATTTAACACATTAAATATTTAAGTAATGACCTGGAGCTTGAATGGGGTGGAGACATTACACAGATCAAGATATCAAGAGGTTAGTGGGGTAGGCAAATCTCCCCCAAGGATAACACTCTATTGCTCTGTTAGGTTTTCTTCCGTCCTTGCAAGATCACTGCCTGGGGAAGCCCACAGTGCCTCTAAATGCCTCCCAGCTGGATTCACTGAAGGGAATGCCAGCAGTGAGGGAGTGCACATGTTCTTGCTTCCTCCCTTCTTTCAGTGGGAGCTAGTGTAGGATCCCTGGCTTGGGAAAATCAAAGTCACAGCTGTCACTGCCTCCCCTGGAAGGAGGTGCGATAGGAATGGATGCTCAGCCAACATGTGATGAGCTTATACTAAATAAACACACAGTCTGATCTCTGCTTCTCCCAGAAGGTGATGGTATAGGAAATGGCACAGGAGAGCTGGCAGTGGGGAACTAACACATACTCCAGTCACAGATCTTCCCAACAGGCACAGAGTAGCAGCTGTGGGAGAGCTCATTGCTACTCATCTCAGCCGCTCAAAGCAGGGGCTGCTACAAGGATTGAGCAGGAACACTGGCTGTGCGGTCTGTCACGGCTGTTCCAGAGCCAGCCTGCTTCAGGAAGAGGTGTTGTCAGGCATGGGGCCAGAAAGGAGGTGGGGAATCAATCTCTCAGCAGGATGTGCCCTAGGAAATAGTGTGGGAGCACTTGTTAAGTAGGTGGGGACATGGTATCTGAGATGATTCTGGTGGTTGCATCTCTGTGTAAAAATTGCTGTAGACTATCATCTCCTCTTATGCTCCTCTTGGGATTTGAAAAGGAATAATAAAAGATTAATCGAGAAACTCCTGAATGAATTCAATAAAAATGACATATGGAGCGTGCACTGTGATGTTTTTATGATTAGCTTGGCAGATAATTGGAAAGAGCAGATTCTGCCCCACGCTTGGCCAGGCCCACTATCTCAAAGTTCCCTTCGGTTAAGTGTTTCCTTGCCAAGAAAGCAGCAAAATGTGTCCCAGCTTGGATTGGAAAGCATTCCAAGAATGTTTGGGATTGATTTAAAAAATGTTTAAAGAAAAAAGAACCTTCCAAACTGTGGCTTTTGCTTTATTTTAATTCATGAGGGTCAGAGGTAGACAGGACACAGCCCAGAGGCAGTTCCCCTCCAAGTCCATCTTGCTTTGGCAAGGCCCCCAGTCCTGTTCCTGCAGCAAAATTGCTGTTTCCAGCATCTCTCCTCTTGCCACAACTCTGCCACTTTACCTCACTTCTGAGCTGTCACCTCTTGCTTTTTCATTTGCTTCCACGCACGCACCCCCTGCTGCTACTGTAGTCTTGGCTCCTATGTGGCTCTTGACTGTTTACTTCAATACAGCATTGCACCATACCCTGTTGTTCGATTCTGGATTCACTCCCCCTTTTCAGAAAAACAACAGAGTTCTGTGGCACTTTTAAAGACAAACAGATTTATTTATCGCATGCGCTTTCCTAGGAGAAAAAAGTATCTGACAAAGTGGGATTTTCTCCCACGAAAGTGCATGTGATAAATCTGTTAGCCTTAAAAAGAGTCACAGGACTGTGTTTTTCTGCAATAGACTAACGTGGCTCACCCTTTGGAACTTCACTCTTTTCAGTTACATCACATAACTGCATTTCCATACTGACCTGCAGCACCCCCTGCTATTCCAGCCCTGGGCTCCCACACAGCTCTGCCCTCGCTCCTGCCCTGAGACCCCCTCTGCTAGCCTGGTCCTGGGTCCCTTACACAGGCACAACTCTAGTAATGCTTCTCAGTCCTGGCTCGCAGCACTCCCTTCCTCATCTCACCCCCCCACTACTGCTATTTCTATCCCCGTGTTCTGTGAGCAGGGGCAGCTAGCTCTCTTGAACTGGTGTGGCAGTTTTACCATGTGTCCAAGGTGATTCAGATAAAACCATCTTGGCTCATTCTCATTGTCACCCCAAGCATTTTGGAACCCTGCTCCCTTGAGGTGAAGAAGGGATTTTTTTCCTCCTTGTGCTGAAAGGGGGACGAGAGAGATGTTTGCTGGCATTTTATTGACCTTTCAGCTCTTTGAATTACAGGGGTCTCTCGCTTTCCCAACCCTGATGCTAAGATTATCATATCAGTATTAGATGCGAGCAGTGCTTACTGCTAGCTATGCTCTGAGTCAACTGCCAGTTTCCCTGACCACCTTCTGCCCTGCTGTCTCCTCTCATTGAAGAAGCTGTTTCATGATCTTTGTGTACCAGCCTGGTTGGCTTGTTGTCTTGTTCTCCTCATTCCCATTTCTCAGCTTTATTGCAGCGAGGAGTGTGAACCCCACATCCAGATTTCAATGCCACCAACGTGGTGGTGGACTGGGTTGGGATTCAGGGGTTAGACTTTTATAAAAAGATAAGGGTCATTGGAAAAATTCAGCTCCAGCTTTTAATGTTCAGCCTTTCCCCACCTCCATGTCTGCATGTTCCAGGTCCGGCCCTAATAGGAGGTAGATACCTCTGGGGTGGAGGTCAATATTTAACTGCCATGTCTAAATCTTGCCTATTTTTTCTTTTGGCATAACATCTCTTAAGCTACAGCCTTGCTTATGCGTCCACACAGCAAAAACTTGCATCATCTTATGCCTCAATTGCTGCAACATCCCTCTTTGGTTTGACAAAAGCAATCTTCCCCTGCTCAGGCCTATTCAGAATTCTGCTGGAAAGATATTTTTCCCACCCTTCACTTGGAATTCCTTGAGCTGTGCTCTGTTCTCTGTGGTAGTGCTTTTCAACCTTTATTTATATGTGGACCTCTTAAAAAAATTTAAATGGAGGTGTGGACCCTTTTTGGAAATTTTAAACAATCTGTGACCAGGGGTTAAAGTAAGGGGGAATGCACCGGAACGCAGTTCCGGGGCCCACAGATTTGAGGGGCCAGAGTTCCAGGGCCCCTAAAAATAGCAAAATCTGGCAGAACGCATGTTCCGCCCTGCCCTGGCTGCGAGCAGGTCCTACACGCCACCGTTGTTAATCAGAATACTTATTATGTTATGCAGTGTTTGCTAGTTTGTGACAATAATTGCTATAGACATAAACATCATATAAAACTATAAATATTTTTATGGAGCGATAACCGATGCATGTGGTACTGAGAAGTGGTTGCAAATGCCTACCTGGGCTGGGACCCGCACATGCATTATGGGGGCCCAGACAATACAGGAAGGGGGCCCGGAGATTAAGAAGGTTCCGGGGCCCGTCAAATTATACTTTAACCACTGTCTGTGACCTGCCAGGGGTATGCAAACAGTTGAAAACAATGACTCTGTAGTGTCAAACATAAAATGGTCGTATTCACTTTCAAGACCCATCAAGTAATACCCCACATCAACACCTGCCATTTCTCATTCACTACTGATCTGTTGATTCCTCATCTCCAATCGGTCTGTGCATATTAAGTTTTCAGACAAGCACCTTCATGTTTTCTCCCATGCTACTCCTCATGTTTAGGGCAGTTCCCATAAACAACTGAAAAGCTACTTCATTATTTACCTTCAATATCTCCTCAAAACTCTCCTCTGCTCTGATGCCTACAAAAGACTTGACAACAGTTAGGCTGCTGGTGTGCAGACGCCACTGCGCCTCAGACTGAAAAATGCTGTCTCGTTGTTTTCTTGTAGTCTCCCATGTGTCTGTGTCCATCTTCTGTTGCTTGTCTTGTACTTAGAGTGTGAGCTCTTTGGGGTAAGGTCAAGGACTGGCTCTTTGTTCTCTTTGTACGGTGCTTAATGCAATAGGGTTCTGTTCCACAACAGCCGCTCCTATGTGCTATGGTAATAAAGAATATTTTTTTAAAAAAATATGTGGAGTGTCACTCTGGAAATGTAGACGGTCTGATGACTCAGTGTGAAGTGATGGCAACAGCTACTCCAAACATGCGACCTTTTTTGTTTAGAATGTCACCAAGTTCTGTCCTCACTGGGAATTGTGGTCTGTTACTGCCCAATTTTTAAGTTCTTAGCAATTTGGGGTGTTTTGACACTACAAATTTTATCCATGTGACAGCATGGGCTTTCATCTAGTACTAAAATAATTAACCAATGATGGTGTGAAGGAAAGAATGAGTGCATCATGTCTGAAAAAGGCAAAAGATGGCCATGCTAAGATACGAAACTGTGATTTCTGCTCCTCTTCCTCGCCTTGCCCTGGACACCGTGGGAGTCCTGTGGGTGCATTATGGAGCCCTAATAATCCATATCCATATTTCACCCTACTCTGTTCTCCCAGGCCATGAATTGTAGCCACTCTAGTATGATGCCTAGCTCTTCACTGGCCTTAGTCTGCTTAACTGTATGGGAGAGAAGAGGAGCTTTCAACAAGCAAACTTTTTTATTCCTTGCTCTCATGCTGACTGGGCAGCATAGTGCATCATGGGAGTCACATGACTGCATTAAATTACATAGGATGTGCTCTGAGGACTTGGACTGTAGAAGAGAATGGGAATTTGAAGCATGCAAGTGTACACGCTGAAATGAAACATTTTTATTTGGGAATATCAAAATGTTTTATTTTGATTGGAAAACGCAATGAACTACTCTGGAGATTTTGGATCTACAAAAATTTTCAATATTTCAACTTTTTATCCTGATTCAGGATAAAAACAAATGTCAAAATATTGGAATTTGAAAATTCTGGGTTTTTTTGTTTTGGTTTTTGGTTTTTTTTTCCCCCCACTTCTCACTCTCCTCACAGCTAATGTCATAGGAGAAATTCAGCATTGGTTCAGCAGTCATGCCAAGGATGAATGTGGCCAGTGACTTGAAGGGTGAACTTTACCCAAGTTTTATGTTTAAGGCTTGCTTGCTTGTCGGGG
>ML685767.1:3468988-3694526 GCA_007922175.1 Pelusios castaneus
CATGTATAAAGCATCTTTCATCCCCCAGAATCCTGAAGTGATTTACAAACCAGAAGAATTTCCCCCATCACTGAAATGTAGCTGCCTCTTGGATGGAAGATAGCAGTTGCCTAAGAGCATGGCAATGTATTGGTATAGCAAGCGAAAAGTGCCATCTCCATTTGAAATTGCAGGAAGGATTTAGGGAAGCAGAAAAGAATTGCTCCTACTGGAATTTGCCTGGGACACACAAGCTAATATCTCTAGATTTTTGCAAAAAAACCCCAAACCTTACAATGGGCTCTTAAATGACTGCAGATGGTCAGGGCCTTAGTTATGTGTTTCATCTGAGATGTGATACCTTTCTCAAAGTCCTTGAAGATAGACAGTATTTGGGTGCACTCCTGTGCATATTGAATGTGACTGCATTGAGCCTGTTATTAGAATGCACCTGTTTAATTATTTGAAGCTCGTGGATTAGGATAGGTTTTCTAATTTATTTTGTCTATGTTGGGCTGCATACACGTCGTGTAGAGGAATTTGGATCTAATCTTTGCCATCATTATAATTAATTAGATGCTATTCTTCAGCATGTAATGGTGGCGTTAGAGCCCTTACGTGGGTCTGTGTTCCTCACATGCTCAGCCTTGAGGAGAGATCTGCTGGAGAGATAGTTGTTAATTGTTTAGTTTGTCTGAACAACAGGTTGGGATAAATTCCTCCGTGGTGTTTTTCTGTTGGATTTGCTAGTTACACCAGGGAAGGATTTGGCCCTGAAGTTTTTTCATTTTCTTTTTAATATTTTAATTGCACTGGCTGCTGGTTGTGAATTTCTCCAAGAGGGGAAGAGGAAGGAAAGAGGGAGGACATCAGACAGCTACATTCTACCAGTTAATGTATCAGTATATCCTCCTCTGTAGAAAGCAGAGAAGCAACACTTTGCAGGCACACAAAAACATCAAACAGCATGTGAAGCCTGAAGACAAGGGGACAGATCCTTGGAATTACACTAGTTTATTCCAGCTCAGGATCTAACCTGAAGTCACATCTGTCTGTCTGATTGCTCACTTGTGTATGTATGTATGTGCATTATTGAGCATGCATGTCAGCAACTGGTGTATTTCTAATTAGTCATGCATGTGGGTTCCTGTATGTGTATTGCTGAGCACATATGTGGATGTACAAGTGACATGTGAATGGGTGTGTACCTGTGAGTCTGTCACTAAGCATACATGGGGTTGCATGTCTCTGCACCTACACATAGAGGCATGGGTGTGTAGCTAGGCATGCATGTGGATGGGGGGGCGGGAGTGTCTGTGTATATCTATAGGTCTCCGTGCAAACTGAATCTTTGTAGTCAGTATCTATGCCAGCACACAATCGTGTGCCCGTCTTGTGAGCATGTCTGTGTCTTTGGGGTATAGCAGGTTCACTTTGTCAGTGCACCTATAGAAAGGTGCCTCTTTGTACTCCTGAACGATGCTGCAGTGTTTCTGCGTACTTCTGTTTCTACATGTTGCTGCTGCCCGGCTGCAGCTATGCATACATGCATGGGTACACAATGTACATTTCTCTTTGAGCCAGTGTCTTTTCAGAAATGTGAGTGGCTATTCTTGTATTGGGTGTACTCTGTCTGCCTAGTACTCAATCTCTGCATCTCTCTGTATCTGGGTTAGGATGTGAACACAGCCCGCCCTTGTACTGAGAGCAACCCCATGCAGGCAGATTCCACATACTCCCTGTGCTACGAACTGCACAATGATTCCAACTGCTCTGTTTGGCTGGATTTTTTTCCTAGCCGTGTAACTTTTTTTGGCAGCTATAATCTGTGTCCACTCTGGCCACGTTTGGCAAGAGCTAAAACAAAACAGACATAGTGTATCTCTAAGAACTGGCTCCAGAACACCAGCGACAGAGTTCCCCTGGGAATCAGTGTCCTATAATAGATTCCACAGGCAGAAGGACTGGCCATTTTGTGCTTACCTACCTACTGAGTAGCTGGATTGATCTAATAAACTCTGCCTAGCATGCTAGGACAGATTTATTCCTAGCATCATTCCATTGACTTCAGTGGATTTACAGTAGGGACAAGTCTGGCCATCTGATTTTTTTTGTGTGTGTGTGTGTGTGTTTTTTTTTTTTCTTTTCCCCCTTCTCTTAGACAAAATCCTGGCTGGGGTGATTTAGTGGGAGTGGTCCTGCTTTTTAGCAGGGGGTTGGACTAGATGACTTCGTGAGGTCCCTTCCAACCCTATTATTCTATGATTCTATGACACACTATGGGTGTAAAACTATGCAATAGGTGCAGCTTTTTCACCACTGCATGGGATCATTCTTCATTCAAGATTTCCCATCACACAAGTGGTAGCTCCATTGGAGCTCCCATTACCTGGCTCCAGCTGAGTGGTAAATGCATTTTTTCCAAGAGAGAAGCAGCATAATTAACAGTCTTTACAGAGAAGTCTGGGGGGAAAAAAAGAAAAGAAAAGAAAAGGAATGCTCACATGGAGGCGGCCTCCTTCTTTTATGCTCTGGATTCTTTGTAGTTCTTTCTGAAAAGGTCAGCGTTGCTTCAAGAAATGGGCTGTTCTCTGAATCCTTTACACTACGGTCCTTTTTCTCTTAAACCGGCCTAATACCACAGAGCAGAAGTTCTAAGGAGGGATTTATTCCTCTCTCTGGCTATGTTGGCCAAATAAGTCGACTTAGCTTGTCTACACTATAAAATTAGGTCGACTTAAAGTGGACCTTGCCAAATCGACTTAGAGCCTCCACACTGGATGCCTAAGTCAACTTGTAGGGACTAGGTGGACCTGGGACTGGTCCATGGTGGCAGGGGAGGGCACCCTTTTCAAAGTGCCAGGGGGCTCAGCATTTGCCCCAATGTACCAGAGTACAAGGGGGGCTGAGCAGGACAGGGACAGTGGCAGGGCTTAGAAGTAGGGTGGCCAGGGCTGTGTCCTGCCCTGAGGGTGGGCATGCCAGGCTCTGGCTGTGCCAGCCACCCTGGGAGGACTTAAAGTCAATTTAGGGCTAATCCACGTCTACACTGGCTAAGTCGACTTAATGAAGTCGATTTAGCCAGTAAAGTTGACTTTAAAATAGGTTTAATAAAGTCAACTTAAAATTTCCTTAAGTCAACTTAAGCAGCAGCTTAAGTCAATTTAAGGAAATTGTAGTGTAGATGCAGAGTAAATTAAGTCGACTTAATTTACAAGTGTAGACGCACCCTCTCAGCCCTCACATGGGGTGCAGTAGCTGCCCACATGGAAGAAGACTCCCCAGGAGGCAGCTGGCAGCAGGAATCTGCCCATGGTACATGTAAAAAAGGGGTCCATGAAATAAATGCGAGTCAGAATTCAACTGAAGACTCGTGTAGGAAAGATTTGATACCAGCAGGCCCTGACCAATTCACTGAGCCTTCACCTTAGGGAGCACCAGATCTTCTTCCAGAAGGGCAATAGCCTTCTGACCTGAAAGGGCTTCACTGCATTTCACTAAGAGTGGTCAATCCTCTCCTACCTCCGTGAGACTCCCCCTCTCTTTTGGGAATGATGCCCACCCCAGTGGTGCTCACTCATTCCTTTCCTTCCTGGATGTTGCCTAACTCCACATGACACACATAATTACTCTCTTGCTAGGTCCATGGCAAAGCTAGCAGAGTGCCAGTGGGCATGAGGTATCTCAGATTTGAATGTTGAGGAGCAGTTGGTCCCAGATCCAGAATCTCATGGCCCCTCCAGATCTAAGACACTTCAAGGTCTACTGAGAAAGGACAGCCACCTCAAGACATTCATTGCAACATGTGACACATTGATTTTTTTTCCCCCCTTCCTTGAAGAGACAGGGCAGGTTCCCCCTCTGGGGCCAGGACCATATCCTGCTTTGGGAACACAGTTGTCACAACCCTAGTAGAGGTCCTCCTGTTTGACACTACCCAAGCTGTGTTTGGACACTCATACCAGGCCCATATGCTTTTAAACTCTGCTTTGTCTGAGCAGTCTTCAGTCCACTGTCTCTAGCTTCTCAGGACATATGTTGATACCCCTTCAGAAAGTGGGAACTCATGGTCCAGCTGCTTTAAGCCCCCAAGACCAGTGGTGATGCCCTAAAACACTCCAATACATTAGTACACCCTTTTCCAGAGCTCTGCTTTTGTGGGCATGCTGGTCTACAGTTCAGATGGGCCACGGGATAGATGAAGCAAGAAGACAGAGACTTTGCTTGGAACTCCTTCTGCAATCTCTCTTTACTTTAGGCAGTGGAAGAGAGAGACAGATCCATGCAAAATATGAAACGTGTATATCATTGCCTGCCTCAGTTTCCTTACCCATCCTCCAGCACATTGATCTCTTCCTGTTCTTGTCAGTCAGAGAGATCTACTCCAAGCCATCTTGGCCCTTTTATAACTTCTCATTCCCTTTGCCATGAGACCCTCTGTTCAACCCCTTTTCAGTTGCTCAAATCTCCTATCAGGTGATCCATTACTTGATCACCACCCCTCCAGAAGCCAGACATGGAAAAACTGCTTTAGCCTGGATGGTAGCCAGGTCTTTGTCTAAGGATGCCTCCATTTGAATAGAAGACCATCGAGGTGTAATGACCCTCCATTGCTAGCGCATTTCTCCTGACACCGCCTACGGACATTAGCTCAGTATGGTGGCTACAGAACCAAGGAGAAAGCAAAGAACAGTCCTATAATCCAAATGGTGTTCAGAAAATAAGGTGGAGTTTGTAGTTTGATCTAAATACACACAGAATTCATGATATCAAAGAAAATTCATAAGGTGTACATAGACAGGTCCTCCTAACCTTCACAACAGGACTCTGCCTTATGGTGCAGTTCCCTTCCATGTTTAATGAGACTTATTAATCTTCTCTCCTTCCTTGGACAACCACTTTCCCTCAGAAGCAAATAGACCAATCATCCCCATTTCCTTCTAGTTCAGAACAGTTCCTTCAAAACGCAGTGCAAAGAGGCAATGTTGACTAATGACTAGAGCAGGGGACTCCGATTCAGGACTCCTAGGATGATGATGATGATGATTACTGTTACAAAGCAGCAATATTCCAGAGAGACTTTAGCAAAGAGAGGCCAGAGACAGATGAGGTAAGTTGCTTTTCCTTGCTCTGCCATTACTCTGTGTGACTTCGGGTCACATTGGTGCACAGAGCCCAGCTAGAAAATATGATGATGATTTGCATTGCAACACGTTTTTGAGTTCATTGCATGATCATCTGGAGAGAAGAGGGAAACAGACAAGTTAGCTGGGCCTGCTAAGTAGGGCTCATTCCTTTCCCATCTCCCCCTGTGCTCTGCTACCCAGCCACACCTGCCCCTCGGCACCTCTGTGTATCTCCCGTTTTCCTTCTCATCTGTGTTGGCCCAATGTGAGCAAATATATTGTGCACAGTGTGACAGGATGTTGGTGTGTGTTGGCATGTGTATGGCACAACAGCCTGTGTGTGCGTGTGTTGTGACAGAAACATGCGTGCACTTGTTTGTGTTGTGACACCCTATGCCTAACCTCTGCTAAACACCAGTCAGAAAGTGTTCCAGTATCTTCATAACAGCTGGCACAGCTGAAAAACTTGCTTGCCTTATTAACACTCCACTTATCTGGAATCTGCTCACCGAGCAGAAACTGCTCCATAAATCCTCCTGCAATTTGCATTCCTCTTCGCTGTTGCTCATTACCACTGACCTCACTCCTTCTGCTGGAGCTGATCAGCCTCCCACCATCCTGCCTGTAAGATGCCTCTCCATTACCACAACCTATTAGCAGAAGCAACAGCGCCTCTGCTAACACGCTGCTGCTGAGTCAGGAAACTTTCCCAATTCAACTCCTCTTTCATCCCTCCCGCCCCAGTCCCAGGAGGGAGTAAGTGCCAGCCAAAGTGGCCCAATCACTCTCTCCTGCTTATTCCAAGGCCAGGCTCTGCATCTTGAGGGTCTAATGTTCACTGGGTGTGTGAGGTTTAGTGGACCTTCGGCCAAGCAGGGAAGAATAAGAATTGGATCAAAAAGCATTTGAAGTAGGAAACACTTGCTGATCCAACTTGAGCTCTCTTCAATTAGCTGCATCTGCTCTCTGTGTGTGTGGGTGGGTGTGTGTCTGTTTTTAGTTTAATTGCAGCCCAGCTTTTCTGCCTGTGGTGCAATTCTTTTTCATCCATCCTTTTGCTACTCTCGGCTTCTGTTATGGTTTCGGACACTGTGAGAGACTTACAGCAAACATGCTCTCACATTTCACAATGTTCATGCAGGGGGCATGGGGAGGCTGAAGCAGCTCAGAGAATTAGACACACTGGCACTCCCTGATCCTTTACCCCAAACCTGAACCATTTCTGTCAGAAGGTCCAGTCTGGTTTCCTGATGTGTGGGCACATAGTGGTTGAGGCGAGGATGCAAGGGACCCTTTTCCCTAGCCTTGTGCACATGTTTGGAAGCAGTGAGCACAAAGTTCTGGGGAATGAGAGCACCACTAGGGGATGTTGCCAACCAAAAGCGAGTGAAACAAGGGTGTGGCCACAGTCATGTCCCATTCTGCACCCAGGCTGGCTCAAGATCTCAGGAGTGTCCCCCATCTCATTTTAATCAGTGCAGTAGTTTGTGCTTCTGTCATCTAACTCTGATGTGTGGTGTCTTAGCACACCTGGGGCCTTAAATGTGATGGTGCAGAAGTTCAGAAATATTCTGATAATGCTTTTTCTTTTCACTTCAGTTTGCCAGTCATGGCAGAACATCACAAGACACCTATTTTCTCACAGTATTATTGACTGAGGCTGGAAGCAGAAGTTGTGAAAAACTTTTTTGAAAAAGCCCAGTGGGGTGGGTGGATGGGTGTGTGTGTGTGTGTGGGTGTGTGTGTGTGTGTGTGTGTGTGTGTGTGTGTGTGTGTGTTTGAATTTACAGGGTGTGTGTGTGTGGGAGGGGGTGACGAAGGGAGGCTGTATAGCACCATAGTAAAAACTGAAAAGTGTTTGTTTCATGACCATTTTATTAAATTATCACATTTTATTAGATTATTATTCAAGCCTTCTATGAAACACTTGATCTACATCCTTCTGGGATTTTTGTTTTACAAAGGGATCTTACAAAGCTAGGTGCCTGGGCAACAAAATCACAGATGAAATTCAATATTGATAAATACAAAGTAATGCACATTTGAAAACAGAATCCCAACTATACATATAAATGATGAGGTATAACTTATCTGTTACTGCTCAAGAAAGAGAGAAAATCTTAAGGTTGGAAGGGACCTCATGAGGTCATCTAGTTCAACCCCCTGCTAAAAGCAGGACCACTCCCACTAAATCATCCCAGCCAGGGTTTTGTCTAACTGGACCTTAAATGTTTCCAAAGGTGGAGATTCCACCACCTCCCTAGGTAACCCATTCCAATGCTTCACCACCTTCCTAGTGAGAGAGCTTTTTTCTAATATTCAACCTCGAGCTCCCCAGCTGCAGCTTGAAACCATTGCTCCTTGTTCTGCCCTCTGTTACTATTGAGAACAGCCTAGCTCCCTCCTCTTTGGAGCACCCCTTCAAGTAGTTGAAAGTTGCTATCAAATCCCCCCTCAGTCTTCTCTTCTGCAGACTAAATAAGCCTAGTTCCTTCAGTCTCTCCTCATAAGTCATGTGCCCCAGCCCACTAATCATTTTTGTTGCCCTTCGCTGGATTCTTTTTAATTTGTCAATATCCTTACTGTAGTGGGGAGCCCAAAACTGGACACAGTATTCCAGATGTGGCCTCACCAGTGCCGAATAGAAGGGAATAATCACATCCCTCGATCTGCTGGCAACACTCCTACCAATGCAGCCTAATATGCCATTGTTGGAGTCCATTGTGGATAGTTCTCTGAAAAATCTGTTCAGTGTGCAGTGGGAGGCACAAAAGCTAACTGCATGTTAGGAATCAATAAAAGGAAGGGGATAAATAATAAGATAGAAAATATAATGCCACTATATAAATCCATGGTTCTTCCACATCTTGAATAGTGTAGGCAAATCTTGTTGCCACATCTCAAAAAATATATATTGGAATTGGAAAAGTAACACAGAAAGATAACTAAAACAATTAGGGGTATGGAACAGCTTCCATCTGAGGAGAGCTTAATAAAACTATGACTTTTCAGCTTGAAAAAGAAACAATTAAGGGGAGATATGATAGAGGTCTATAAAATCTTGACTGGTATGGAGAAAGAGAATAAGGAAATGCTCTTTAATACTTCACATAACACAAGAATTAGGTGTCTCCCAATGAAATGAATGGGCAGTAGGTTTAAAACAATCAAAAGGAAGCATTTCTGTCTATAACACAAAGTCAACCTTTTTAGCTCTTTGCCAGAGGATGTGAAGGCCAAAACCAAGGCCAAGTGTTCAAAAAAGAATTAGATAAGTTTATGATGAATAGGTCCATCAATATTATTAACTGGGATGGGCAGGGTGGATGCAATATTATACTCTGAAATGTTCCTAGTCTCTTTTTGCCAGAAGGTGGGACCAGATGAGAAGGGATGATGGATAGCTCCATGACTGCCTGTCCTGTTCATTCCCTGAAACATCAGGCACTGGCCACTGTCAGAAGAGAGGTTACTGGGCTAGATGAACATTGATCTGATCCACTATGGCCATTCTCATGCTCTTATGTAAAAATTAATTAAAACACAAAAAATGTTTAGTACAGAAACTATCGAAGATAACGACCTCTCAAAATTGTGATAACATGAGATAATGAGTTTGGCATATAAAGCATTTTAAAAATCTTGGCCTACTAGGAAACATTTCTATAAGTTTCCCAGTCACAAATCTAGCATTCTGGAGCAAAGTCATTGAAACACAGTTCAACAAACAAATGTTCCTTTGATGTGCCTCTCCCTTCTCCTGCCACTGCATCCCACTCACCGTGTTGTCCTCCTTGATCAGTACTGGAGGTCCACAATTCAGAGGTGATTTTGCATGAGTTCACCTTCCAGGGAAAAGGGGGAAAGAAGGCACCTCCACTCTGTAACATAACCTTTGTGAGTTTAGGTCTCAGCTGGGGAACTTATGATGATGCAGGCTGGCAGTCTCTCCACAGAAACACAGTGACTGTCCCATAGCAGGTCTAAGTACTAGCACTTATCAGTGATTTTAGCTTATAATGGTCACTTAAAATAACAAAAGACTCTGTATGGAGTCTAAGAACTACAAGCACTATTTGACCAGCCCAATCCTTGATAAAAGATAGAGCTGATTACTAATCAGAAAGTACTTGTAACTCAGGCACGCATCCCCTTCCCACCGTCACCCCTGCCTCCTCTTCTTTCTCAACTGAGAGTCAATCTGGCATGGCATCTGAACCCCCTTACTCCTTAGAAATGACTGAAATGAACTCACTAAGTTCCAACCAATGACTAAATTGGTATAACACTGTTACTAGTGGCTGACAACTGGGGAGGAGGGGGTGTTGGGAAAGTTCGGGGGGGGTGTAGTGGTGTAGGGAAATCCCTGATAAAGTCTGATCTCACTGCCAGGGCCTCGTGCACTCTGTGAAAGTGCAGAAAGAAAATTTGCTGCAGGTCCTGTCTCTTGGCATGGAATTTGGTTCTAGAATCAAAGCTTTCATTTGAACACACCTTTTTTCCACGTATTCCTTATGGTTGCAAAGATGGCTCTGTAAATGTGAACTGAGTGTAACCAATGCAGTAGTATTGTCTTGATCATACAGATCACTGGAGTGATAGGTCTCAGAGATGTGAGCTGCTCCCTGCATCTTGACACTAATCCTGATATCTGAAGATGATGGTTTATATCCTCATGTGGTATGACAAGTGTAACTTCATTTAAGTCAATTAAGCTCTACCTGTTCACCATAGGTAAAATCTGGCCCAACAATTTAGATGCCAGCATTGTTAACGATTTCATTGTTAAATGCACATTTCTGATAAAATAATTCTCACTATCCTAACTGCCTCCTGCACCTCCATCCCAAGGGCCAAAGCTGCAGCTGTTCCCCACCTAATTGCTTAAATCTCCATCTTCTCTCTGAATTCCTACAAATCAGCTGTGTTGCCAACAAAAAATCTGTGTGCTATTGAAAACTAGGAGTAGCGTAAACTAAATGGAATTTTGTATCTAAATAAATAACACAGGACACGATACTAGCTTCATTAATCATGGTCATATTTCATTCAATTCAAAATCTCAAGTTTTTAAATTTATCTTTAAGATGCTGCAGATTCTCTAGTCTGTAACATTATAGAGCTGCAAATACCAGATTTCTTGCCTAAGGATTTTGGTCCAGCTTGCTATGGAAAACACAAGGGCCTTGTTCTCGGTCACTTTTCTGCAGACTGAAGAGATGCTCAAATTTAAGCATTGGACCCAAACTCTTATTCACTGGTCTGGTTTCCATGTGTCAGAAGGTCACTCAGGACTAGATCAGATGCCATCAAGATAATGATGTGCCTGACCTACCAAGTGCAGGGGTTCAGATCTGGGATTTTCTTTTGACTCATTAAAGAGACTCAGACTAGCTGGAGCAGTGGATGGAGATCTTGAGTCAAATTACCCCAAAGTTTGGGGTATTTAGTGCTGATGGTTAGGTTCAGAGTATGACAGAGCAAATAGCCAGCTGTTAAGTTTAGATCCAAACCCAGCTTCTCCAACACTGAGATGTAGCGATATATGGATGCAGGTTTTTGGTTGGGCCTCTCTTCTATTGTCTTCCATAGCTGGGATTGGCAGGGGAGCAGATAGTTTTTATTTTGCTTTTATAACCATGACCAGTGCTTACATGAGAGGAGACGGTTAAAAAACAGGGGTCAACTGCCACCCACAGATTTGCTTCCTCTGTCTGTCTAGCAGAGCAGGGGGACTGAAATGCAGTTTCATTAAAACACATCTCACGTACTGCTGAGGGAGGAGGGAGTTGTGTATTTTTTTCAACCTTTCTAGTCTTGATGGGGGGGAAAAAAAACAGAAAGAAAAAAGTAAAAAAGTGAATTGCTTAATGGAGGAGCTATGCCTGCATATTTAATATGCTGATTTTATTGAATAAAAAGTGAAAAAAATGCCTCTTGTTTGTTGCTTGCCTGTCAACCCATGGCAAAAAAGCATCCTTTCCCTTGACTGGTGCTTTTTATTACTCTGTGGATTCCAGAATGTAATTATACCCTAGATGTGAGATGCATTACACACACAATTACTCTTCCCCAGCCAAGCCTGTTATTTGTTAACTGGGGCAGATGTTTTGTTCATAGTTTAGGAGGGCTGAGATTTTTTGTTTGGTGTTGGTTGGTTGATTGGGTTTTCTTGGTCGTTTCTTTCCAAACTGAACTATAGATGCTTGTTAAAGGACTTCTATTCCATGACTTGAGCCAACCTGGATAAATGGTCCGTTTCCACGTAGCCAAGCCGTGTGTGCTGCGAGGGGCTGCATGGTTGGAAATATTCTGGGGATGGACCAGAGTGTGTCTGCGGCTCTTGTGAAATGGCAGTTATGGATCTCTCTTCTCCAGCATGACACGGCTTGGTTTTCAGGAAGTTGTGGGAGAAACTCACTGAGGGTGACTTAGCTACATTATGGATATTTTCTGGAACTTTTTACTCCTAAAAGGCTAGCTGAGAACTACCAGATCTCTCTACCTTTCCGTGTGTGCAATGAACTCCAGACAGTGCTGAATTTGTTTTTTAGCTCAGCTCTGCAACATTTGCATACTTGATGCAAGTTTATGTAGACCTCTTGTTCCTGCAGAATTGAGACCTCATGAGAATGTCACTTTGTACCAGATTCTCAGGAATCTCCTGATTTTTGAATGGATCAGAAACTAGAGATGGGCCTAACCTCAAACTCTGAATTGAAACAGCCCTAATATCTTTTAGGGCATTCAGGGTCTGTCTCCAGATTTTGTGGCCCACATCAATATACCCCAAATGCACCACTGCTCATGGAATTTGAGCCCTTCTTGCTTCTAGTCTTGGCCAGAGCCCAACTTGTAAAGGGGAGAGAAAAGAAAAATAAGCAGATGGAATGCTGAATCAAGCAAACATTAGTGGGATTTTGGTAGAGAGAGACCTGAGTGGAGGAGTTCACAATGTAATCTGGATCCAGATTTCTGCAAGGGCTGATAATGGTCTGATCTGGGGATTTGGATAGGGTCTATCTTTTGGTTTTGACCCCAGCTACTAGCAATGGCAGAGCATGTTTACTGAAGACCCAGAAAGAGTGTGGTGAGCTCTTGAGCGAGAAGAGTTGCAATGATGCAGCTCTACAGCCTTACAGCAACTATCCTCTGAATTCCTCTCCAAAACATGCTTTCTGAAAGGCAATGAGCTCTCTTAAAATTGCATCCCATCCATCTATCATTCTAGGTGCCATTCTGCTGTGACTTTTCCATTTCCACAATATCCTTCCTTTAATAAGGTGACCAGAATGGGGCAAGAATCATTTCCTTATTATTAATTATTACTATTACTACTACAGAGCAGAGTGCTTCAAGGGTGAAGCACTATAATCGTTGAGAACCTTCTCCCGAATGGCATTTTATCCTCTCTTATTCCTTCCCATTGGTGTCTTAACCCCTCCTGTCCCCTTTCCTGGCCCTCCTCTCAAATGATGCTTCATCCCTTCTCTTCCAGACACTTGGCATTTTATCCCCCCAGAACCATCTGTTGATTTGACATTTTAGGTCTTGTTCTGATTATAAATTAAAATGTGACTGTAAACTGATATAATTATATTGGAATAACTCTGATGTGAACACACTCACTGGCAGGGCGTTGCTCTAAATAATAGAGATTTAGGGCACAGGCTCTGGATCGCTTTCCTGCCCCTGGCCTCTTACCAATGACTTCAACCTGCACCCAGCTCCTGGGCCCCCTGGCCCAGCACACTACTTAATGTTGTTGCTGGAGCTCAAGGGAGAGCCATGAGATGCTGAACCTGCTCCCTCCCTGCACAGGCAGCATTGACGTTTCGCATTCTGGGCCCAGGGTTGGCCCAAGGGTCTTTGGTGCCCCCTCCCCCACATAAGAGATAACATATGTAAAAAAATTCTCTTCCATCTAATTTGGTACCCCTTAAAACCTGGTGCCCTCGGTGACCACCTAGTTCACCTCTATGGTTGAGCCGGCCCTGACTGGGCCACGTGCCTTGGAGTGCAGCAGAGGCGAGAGTATTAAAAAGACTCTACTGGTCCCACCTCCCAGGTGCAATTCAGGGCATTCCCAAAGCATTCAGGGCCTGTGGCTCATGTGCCCATGCCCAGCGATGCCACTGCTTACTAGTTGGTCTGCCTTTTTCAGTTTGGCTTATGTTATGTGAGGAGAGGTTTAAGCTATACTTGGAGGTGGAAAAAACCCCACTTGTAGCAAAGTAAGTGTGTTCAGACAGGGATCTATACTGATATTACTATACCTGAGTCTATAATTATAATGGTATAACTGGTTTTAAACTTTCCCTTGTAAACAAGGCCTTAGAAAGCTGTTTGGGTTCTTGTTAATGTAGCTAACATCTGGTGCTTCTGTGTCTGTCATAATTTTCTGCCCTAATGTGTTAGTTTAGGGCAGTGGTTCCCAACCTCTTCAATAACAAGGCACACTTCAATGAGACAAATAATTCCATGGCACACCCACTTTTTTCAGTTGAATTGATTGCTCATGAATGTCACATTTACTTACATTTACTATGGTTACGTTCTTATTAAAGAGTTTTGCAACATGGTGTATACAACAAGCTAAATACGGATCAAATGCATTAATGTTTCAAATCCACCAAAAAAAAAAAATACACGTCATCTCAATTTTGCCCTTTGGCTACCTGCATTTAGAACGTTCACATTTTAGACTCGAAGACCGATGCGTCCCTTTTAATTTGATGATTAATTTTCACTAGTTTTATGAGTTGTAATTTTGGTTGGATAGATTATCATTTAAGATGAAACAATGTCTGTTTTACATTGATTTTCATTACCTTTGTACAAAATTCCACAACACATTTGAACAGTTCTCACAGCACACCAGTGTGCCATGGCATACTGGTTAAACACCACTGGTTTAGGGACTGCATGTCTGAGTCTTCACTGGGAAAAAAGGTGTGATCTTAACTCAATTTAGGATATGTGTACACTGCTGGGGCTGCAGGGATCAATTCAGTGGGGTCAACTGAGTGGACTGTGGAAACCCACTCAATCGATCCTGGAAGTGTTTTCCAATTGATGCCATTAATCCACCGCTCCCCCTTTTCCTCGCCCAAAAAGAGTGAGTCTGGGTTCACCAGAAAGCATCTCCTGTAGCCGCAGCGCAGTGACTACACGGCAGTATGACAATGCAAGTTAGCTGATGGAAAATACGTGAACTATCTCCCATTGACTGCTGGCAGCAGTTTAGACTAAGCCTTAGTTAACTGGGGTGAAGTCAAGGCAGTTTGTAGTTTTGATGTAAATTAGTAGTTTGCATTAAGACTGGTCTTCAATTTCATCCGCTAACTCCAGTGAAAAGTACAAGCTTGTCTTAACTCAAGGTAAAATCCAAGTGAAGAACCCACCCAAGATCTAAATTTGTCCCATTTAAATTCATAATAACTTTTCTATTTGTCTTGAATGGGAGAAAAAAAATAGGGCTATTTTTATGTAAACTGTATTGTCCATCCACACTAGTTTGTGCAAAAGCCTCCCTAGTGCTCATCAGGATCCCTTCCATTCTAGGTCAGCTTATTTACCCCTGTCCATTCACCCTACAAAGGCACCTCTTCTGAAGTCTCTTGCTGCCCAGCGAAGTGTGGCACTGAGGTCAACATTTGTGTCTATTGTCTCTTTGCAAAACTTAATTGGGTTATGAAAAATGATAGAAATGGCTTTTAAAGGTCTTCACTTCAAGTCCCAGGACCACCCTCTGACTGAAAAAGGGAAAAGATGAAATTCTGGATGAAATGTGTCACATTTGTGACTGAAGTTGGAGGAACCCAATGGAAAGCGAGGGGGGAAAACAGGTCTGAATTTTAATAGCAGGCATTTTCAAATGTTTGTTTTGTGAAAGTTCGTTAATCCTGTGTTTGAAACAATTAAATAGGAAAACCAATTGTCCCTTGGACTATCACTATACCAAATTTAGAGAGTGAATTCAATAATTAAACAGGGATTTTTAGTTCTGTTTCAGTAGAAATCTTAATGCAGTCTTCGCTATGGCATTGCTGCCAAAGCCTTTATAACATAACCCACAAAGTGTACATTGACTCAGAGTTAAAGGTACAGATTGCAGACCCCATTGGTGCAAACCATAAAAAGCAAGGAAATAACTGGTTAAATTATTTAATACGTGGCTGTTCATTTTCCTTTAGCTATCTCCCTTCTACCATCCACAACCTACGTATCTCAAAAGTCTCCAACAATCCACGAGTAGCCTTCATTTCAAACATTTATTCATTAGATGGACATGTGTTTTGATGGGAAATGTGGCTTCCATAATTTACATTATATATAAACTCCATAGGTGGGTTTTTTATTAGTATGTAAGAGAGTGAGGTTTGGTGTTATACTGCAAATCGTGACTTTGGGATAAATACCCTCTAATGTTCAGGGAAAATAAAACAAATGGGGTGGTCTCAGGATTGATTTCTGTAATTTTTCTTTAGATTTTAAAGATTCGAAGGCCATATGTGTATATAATGATGTATTGTAGTTATGGTCAGAGTTAAGGTCACTAGGACATAGGGAAGTTTCCACTTCTTAGGGCACAATACCCAGTATTTCCAAAAGAGAGACATTACAGTTTCTATGGAATACATTTTCACTCCATTTACAAAAAGGCTGCAGGTCAGTTCCCGCTGGAGCCAGGCTATGGAAACAACTCTATGAATATTGATTATGAGACACAGGAGGAAATGTTTATCATTCTTAATTGCAATATAATAATTTAAACTGGTGTTAAACATTTAAATATAAACTCTATTGCATAATGCAAATACAACAATTAATTTGTTCATGACAGAAACAACAACAATGCATATAGAGTGGACTTAGATAGCTAACAGCAGCTCACAGAGGAGGGAGGTTTGCTTCACGGCCATATAGGATTGATGCCTTAGCTGTAAGTGTGGACAGGTTCAGCTTTTACTTACTGTATCTTTCCTCAAGAGTGAAATGAGGTTGATCCTCTCAGCCTAGATCCCTTTGGGTATTTGACAACTACATTAAAATTTAGCATAATGCCGCAAGATTAGCTGGTTCTATTCAAGAAGAAACTGCAGTAATAGTGGAGGGGGGCTGCAGATGCAGACTGAGGTGCACTGGCAGAACTATATGGGGAGTCCAAAACTGACAGAGTGGGGAAGGAGGTGCAGGACAGGAATGAAGGGCCTTGGCAAAGCTGGGGAATATGGGGGTGACGACATACAGGATTGGAAATGTCCGCCCTATGCCTACCTCTATTTAGTGCTGTGAACTCTTAACTTTGATGAGCACAGAAATCACCCACCCACCTGCCAGTTCACTAGATATATAGGATTACGGTGTACAATAATTAAAGGGTAATAGTTTTCAATGTATCTGATATACTTGGTAAACTAACTGACCCCTCAGCCTGATGGCCATTTAGATAACGTTCAGAATCCTTTATTCTGAAAAAAGTAGCAAGAAGCATCTAATGAATTACAAAGGACAGTAATTACACTCTGCACATCTCAGTTTCCCCATGCAGTTTAAATTGGATATGAGAAACTTCTATATTAGAAATACAGGTTTAGGAACCACCATCAGATCAGCAGTCCATCCAGACCAGCCTCTGGTAGTTATCAATTCCAGGTGCCTCATAGGAAGGTGCAAGGAATCCCTAGGTTGGACAATCACTGAATAACTGTCCAGTAGGTGACATTTCATCTAAACCCTCTCAGTGAAAGGTCCCTACACTTTTATGTTGTATTTCATGTTGCTGTGCGGTATGTAATAGCTACCATGAAACACACCAGAGCTCACTGCAGTACAGATTCCTGTACGGATAGCCAAATCCTGAAGGCCTTACTTAGTGAAAATGACCAGAGGGTTCAATCCTGAGCAATGTACTCAGCTGTTTACTTAGGCAAATTCCCTTTGAAATCAGTGGGGATTTTGCTGAATAAGGATTAAGCAAAAACTGAGGGCTGGATTTTGCCACTCAGTTTGTCATAATAAGAGCTAAAAATTACCTTTTCTTATCTCTGTAAAATCCTAGTGGAGAGAGAGCCAGATTTTTACTTCAAAGTAGCTAGTCCAGGTAAACACCCAGGTGTGTACCTCATATACTTGTATCAAAGAAAAAACTGTCTGTGCTTTGTCTCCTGTGGGATTTTCCATTGAGATGGCTGTCTTGTTAGCTACCTCTATGTGAAAGACATCTGTTCTTACAATATAGGCATAATCTTAGTCATGATGAGTAGCATCTTACAGCAGGACTAGCTCCATTGATCTCAATGGTATTATTCATGGAGTAAGTTACTCAATGGATGAGATTTTGAGAAGCAGAGCCAGTGAAAATCAATGGGACTGATGCTTTGAAGCTTTTGAAAATAGCAGCCAAAGGTTAGCAGGACTGGTTGAGCAAGGGTGCCAGGAGTTGATCCATTCCAATGAACTGTGTTTGTCACACTATGGTTATTCTGGCACAAAATAAAAAGTCTGAGAAATTCAATATTACATTAAAGCATTGAAACAGTTCAGGAAACAGTCCTCTGTTGCTGATGGACTATAAACTTAGATATCTTCTCTCTCTAAAGGCTTGTCCTCCCATGGCAACACAGCTGCAGCACTTCAGGGTAAACAGTACCTATGCTGGGTTCTCTCATTGGTATAGGTAATCTACCTCCCTAAGAGGCTATCTATGTCAACAGAATTCTTCTGTTGACCTACTTTGTGTACATAACTATGTCACTCCGGGGTGTGAATTTTTCACATCTCTGAGCAATGTAGCTATGCCAATGTAAGGTCTCATTGTAGACCAGTCCTAACTTCTGTCATCCTATGACATTGGAAGATCTAGATGTGTTGGATGGGTGGTGAAGGATCATGCTATCCAACCTCCTCTGGCTTGCCTGCCTCCTTTTATCACATCAGACATGCAGAGAAATGGGGGAAGGGTAGATTGTCTTGCTACAGTTCCTTTTGATTGAAAATTGCACTGTAGTGAATGGAGGACATTACAATTCACAAAAAGACATCCTAGAAAGCTTCAAAGCAGGGCAGAAAAACTTCAGGTTTTAATACTAATTAGAGGAGCCTGTCTCCCAGGTGTGAAGTGTTTATCTGTGAAAACCAGGAGATAGCGTAGCAAAGGAGAAACTAGAGAACTGAAGATCCAATAAACGGTTGAATGGATTTAAAAAAAAAAAGAGAGAGAGAGAGGAAAAAACCAACAACAAAACTACAGAAGATAAAATAAGATGTGTTGAATATGAAAGGTTTGCAAAACAGCTCAGGGTTTATTTTCCAACTCAAAAAAGCTGTAAATAATACAATAGTCTGGATCAATAAGAAGGAGAGGTTTTGTTTTTTTTAAATTCATATTATTGTATAAAGGGGGATTTTTTGGTTTTGTTTGTCAAGGCTACACTTGTTGTTCACACAGGACTTGTCTCACGTCACAACAGCTAGAACAGCATGAAATGTTGGCAACAGAATCCCAAAGGTCTCATGAGTTGGCTTAGTGGCGTGTCATAGGAGTAAAAAGCTCTTGATGGTAGTCATCATCAATGTAATACCTCACAATCTTCCCTGGATTTAGCCCTTGTGAGGTAGGGAAATCACCCCTGTTTTGCAGATGGGGAACGCATGCAGGGAGACAGTAAGCTTCTTTGTGGACATACTTATGAGATGTGATTCCCAGCACAGGTAGACACGCACATGCTAGAATACTAAAACCAGGAGACTAACTGTAGTGGCAGGGATTCAGTGGCTGATTGCAATACCACCTGACCCCCTGGCTTCATGTTTGGGTGGCTAGCCTCAGTTGTCATGGCCACACTGTGATTTTCAAGTGCCAACTTGAGCAGCATTGGTGTGTATATCCCTATACAGCTGCTGTATAGATATACCCTAAGGGGCCTGTGCACAGGCAATCAGAAGGGAGGGAAACGTGGCATGTGGGAAAGGGAGGCAGGGTCACCTTTTTTTTTCACCAGGGTCCCCCATTAGAGCAGCCTCCCAAAGGGACTCAGAGGTGGCTATGCCAAATTTGAGTGAATTATGTTTGCAACCTGGAGCATGGGGACAGGTCAGAGTGCCACTGGGGTTTGGCACCCATACAAGGAGTGGCTCACTTTCCTGGGATGGGCCCAGATCCCATCCTCACGCCAGGCGCGAGGTCACCTACCAGGCCAGCAGCCCAAAGTTAGGAGCAGGGTCAGAGATGCTTCTTCCAGCAGCAGTGGGGCCAGAGCTCAGGGAAGGCAGGACCAGAAGCAGATCCTCCTGTCATATGCAAGGCAGAGCCACCCCATCTCCTCCCTCCCCTTTTAGATTCTTTCATCTCTATGGTGATATTTTTTGAAGGGTGGCAGATCTCTGTGTCAGATTTTGTCAGGGTCCCCAAAACCTCTCTGAGGCCTTGAGGAAGAACAGGGATTTGAACCTGTCTATCCCAAGTCCCAGGCTCGTATCCTAATCATTTCTTTTCTGTTGGCATTCAGAGCAGAATTTCACTACCTTCTTAGATTACTAGAGAGAAGTTAATTGAATGAAAACAAAAACGTTAAATGGGGGAAATTTGCAAGGCAGTGTTTAAAAATGAATAACAATGTTTCAAATCTTCTTTGTCATGAGTCTGACAGGTGGGTAGCTCCAGGGGGTGACCATTTTAATGACAGTCCCAAGAAGAAACACAGCCTGGGAGCACACATCAAGACAGGAAGATCAGAGCTGCACCTAGAGAGACAGAGAACAGCAGGAGATAGCCACAATCCCTTTTAGGTAGAAAATGGTAGCAGGATGCAAAGATGCAGACTAACTAAACAGAAAAAAAGAGACATATAAACAACCAACCAACCAAATAAAAATCACCACTTACTGTAAAAAGATTAATAACAAAATTACCTAAAGAGTGTGATGGAAATCAACATTATATAATCAATGGAAAGCTCTCACCTCTTCTACCTTAATTTCTCCATTTGAAGATGGGACATAGGACAGAAAGGGTCCTTTTGAGCTATTGAGTTTAGTCCTCAGCTGCCACACGCAACCCCATCGTATAATCCCACTAATACATGTATCAAGATCTATTTTAAAAGTAGTTGGGTGGTTTTACTCCTGCTACAGCTACTGGAATTCTCTCCTTTAAAAAAACTGCACAGAAATAGAAGGCATTTGGAGCCAGGCAAGGAGGATGATTTGGTGCCTGGAAGGATTTTCAGAGAAGGAGAGATTGAAAAGATTAGGATATACTTGAGACAGATGAATAGCTGGGGATATATTAGAAGCGTATACATTAGTGACAAGGGGGAGCACGTTTTTTTTTCCCCTTTTTTTAAAAAGTACATTACTAACTGGTGCAATTCACTGCCACAGATACCAAGAGCTTAGCAGGATTCCAAAAAAGTAGTGATTTCTACAAATAATGAGAGCATCCATGGTTACATTAGAGAAATAAAACATTTATAGGAAATATCAGTCCTCATGGTTCAGGGCATAACTCCAACCCTAACTGCCAGAAGTTAAGAAACTTCCCCTATGGGCATCTTAATGAGTAATTGTTCATTACAGGTGTTTTACATCTTCCTCTGATGCTGGTCATAGTTGGAGATGGGATACCACATTAGATGGACCATTGGTTTGATCCAGTATAGAAACTGCCACAGTGCTTCTTAAACATACAGCAATCTGCTGGTTCATGTGTTTTGCTTGCACTGGTGACCTTCCTGTCTTAATATAATACAGATGCTTCCCACTTCTTTACTTCACATTTACATTTTCTAGTCTACTCTTTCGTGCATTTTGAAAAAATAGTTGTTAGTGATTTTGCCATATTTTTCTTTGGATCAAGGCGCAGGAAGCTTAGTGATTGGCGTAAGCTCCCACAGTGAGTCAATTGTAGTTGCTCTGAGTAATCTTCCAGCATCTTTGCAATCTCTTCGTACTCTTTAACTGCTCTTCCTGGGGACATGCAAGCCATGTGGTAGCAAATGGCCCCCTGGTGTGCCCTCTGAAGCTAAAGTGATGGGGCTGGGGGCAGAGTTGATAAATAAAGTGGGCTATTTTTCTCTGAAGAGAAAAAAAAGTCATAAATGATATGTATGGCAGAGGCCTTCTGTGAGTTGGGGAAGAAGGAAAGAGGAAAAATGGCATGCCCACCCTAGGCAGCTCTGTTACCTAATGACTTGATCCGGCAGTTCATGTTCATCAGTAGATGCTACTTGTCATGGCTACCGGTAGCTGAATTGGGTCCAGCATATGCACAACTGGCCCTTGTGGATCCCTTTATCTGGCTACTGATGTAGCTGCCTCACTCTACTTGTTTCTGCCATGACAACAGTGTAGTTGTTGATTTAGAATAGGGTGAGCGCAGGATCTGACCTATGGACTCTCCCAGGGGTTTCTTGCTTTGTCTATCTGCCTGCATGGTCCCAACCAACATAGTATTTGGGTACCTCACAGATAATGGCACATTATTATTTGCTTACTATACCACCTAGGAGTCCTTCTCGTGGACCATGACCTTGAATATATCCTTATTACCCTCCCTGAGTAAGGTCTCTGTCATTGTCCCGGTCTTACAGAAGGGGAAATGAAGGCACAAAGAGGTGAAGTTATCTACCCAAGAGCACTCAAAGTTTGAATCAGAGGTGGACA
Organism: Pelusios castaneus; assembly: GCA_007922175.1. Lineage (NCBI taxonomy): Eukaryota > Metazoa > Chordata > Testudines > Pelomedusidae > Pelusios > Pelusios castaneus. The sequence continues at coordinate 3,490,762 of ML685767.1, forward strand.
TTGAAGCCAGATTGCCAGTGCAGTGCTTTATTGGCAAGCCTGTTCTGCTGCTGGTATATCATGGCAGGTGATTAGATTTTTCTCTTTGGATATTAGGATATTTTGAGTACATTTCCTCTTTGGTCCTTTAATTTTCATTTTTTTCACTGTTGCCTGCTGCAGCTTCCATGTGGTCCTATTGTGATCTCTAGAGTGGAATTTCCCATTGCATATATGCTGTCTTTTTGAACCAGAAGAATCCTCCTGCACTCTGCCGCGGCCTACTCTTTTGCTGCTTTTTGGGTGATCATGGGTTTTTTCTGGGGCATGAATCTCCTCTGAGATAATAATAAAGTAAACATTCATTTGTAGAACTGGCCTTGTGTTAAGAGTCCAAAATGGGCCGGAGGTGCACAGTTTGGATCCCACTCTGGGCTTCCCAAATGATGGTATATTAGGCAGTGGAGCAGGATAGGTCACCGTCATTAACAGACTCTATGCTAATTTTGTAGATTCTGAGGCCTGGGCTACATTAGGATATTAGGTGGGTATAACTGTGTCGCTCAGGGGTATGAAAAATCCCACACCCTTGAGTGATGCAGTTAAATTGACCGAATGCTCCCACTGTTGATGTACTAGATTGATGATGGAAGAATTCTGCTGTCAACCCAGCTACCACCTCCCGAGGAAGTGGATTACTTAGGCTGACGGGAGAACCCATCCCATTGGCGCAGGTAGCATTTTCATTGAAGCACTTTGCGACTCTGCTGCGCCACTGCAGCATTTTAAGTATAAACAAGCTACGATTCCCCCTAATGACTGTTCCTAGTGAGAGCTCTACTTTTGTTGAGGGATCATCCAGTCAGCACACTATTTTTTTCATCACTCTTTTCAAGGCCTCAGTGTTATACTTAGAACCAGGTAAAGAATTCACAATGAACAATTTATTTAGTGAGTTTAGCATTTTCTTTCTGTTTGCAAGTTGTCCGTGCCCAGATTGTAGTTCTTATAAATTTGTTCCCTATTGAAAACCGGCTGACTAATGTTCAATGAATACAAGATCAGACAGTGGGTCACTTGCAATCTCTTTGCTGCAAGTATTCCTTTCAGTAGTCAATATTCAAGCTGCATGATTGGTCACTAAAGTGACACAGTCTAATTCCTGTTCCCTGACTAGATGACTGAGCTTTGTTAATTACTTCTGCCAGAAATGAAGTTTGTTGTGTGATTAAATGGGTTTCACCTGCAGGCTGGAAATTTGCTTTCTGTGAACATTGTACGAAGACTTGCTTGTGTGAATGCTCTGAAGAAGCAAATAAAAGGGGATGTGAAAATGCCAGGGTTAAATCCTATTTTAAAATCACCAAATGGCTGTGAATAATCTCCCTTGCTAGCTTCCTTTCTAGTCCTAGCAAACGTCCTTTGTCTTCCAAAGGGGTAGCCGTGTTAGTCTATTGTAGAAAGACAACAGAGTCCTGTGGCACTTTTAAAGACTAACAGATTTATTTATCGCATGAGCTTTCGTGGGAGAAAATCCCACTTTGGCAGACGCTTTGAAGATGGGAAACTTACAGAATAGGAGGAAATTAAATGCAGGGGAGTGTATGACATAGGATCAGGTCAGGCTGTAACAGCAAATCAAAATGGGTGTTAGGATTCAAACACTACGATCAGGAGGCTTATAAACAGCTGTCCAATAGAACATTCTACAAACCACTCCTCTGTGACCCCACTGAGGAATACCAAAAGGAACAACAACACTTACTCAAGAAACTCCCCAAAGCAGCACAAGAACAAATCAAGACAGACACACCGCCAGAACCCCGTCCAGGGATATTCTATCTACTACCAAAAATACATAAAAGAGGAAACCCCGGAAGCCCCATCATCTCAGGCATTGGCACTCTTACAGCAGGATTATCTGGCTATGTGGATTCTCTCCTAAGACCCTATGCTATCAACACACCTAGCTATCTGAGACACACTACAGATTTCTTGAGAAAAATCCAATCCATTGACGGTCTTCCAGAAAATACCATCCTGGCCACTATGGACGTAGAGGCTCTTTACACTAACATCCCACACAAGGATGGATTACAAGCTATTAGAAGAACTATCCAAGATGATGACACAGCTAAACTTGTGGCTGACCTCTGTGACTTTGTACTCACCCACAACCATTTTAGATTTGAAGATAATTTATACCTTCAAGTCAGTGGCACTGCTATGGGTACCCGCATGGCCCCACAATATGCCAACATCTTTATGGCCGATTTAGAACAACATTTCCTCACGTCTCATCCCAAAGCACCTCTACTTTACCTATGCTATATTGATAACATCTTCATCATCTGGACACATGGTAAAGATGCCCTTGAAGATTTCCATAGAGATTTCAACAATTTCCACAACACAATCAAACTTAGCCTGGAACACTCCACACAAGAGATCCACTTTCTGGACACTACAGTGCAAATTAGCGATGGGCACATAAAGACCACCCTATACCGCAAACCTACTGATCGGTATAGTTACCTACATCCCTTGAGCTTTCATCCTCGACACACCACACGATCCATTGTGTACTGTCAAGCCCTAAGATATAACCGCATTTGCTCTGATCCTTTAGACAGAGACAGACACCTTCAGGATCTCTACCAAGCATTCTTAAAACTACAGTACCCGCCCGCAGAAGTGAAGAAACAAATTGACAGAGACAGACGGGTACCCAGAAGTCGTCTACTGCAGGAGAAGCCCATGAAAAACAACAACAGAATGCCACTGATCACCACCTACAACCCCCAAGCCAGACCTCTTCAACACATCATCAAAGATCTACAGCCTATTTTACAAAATGATCCCTCACTCTCTCAAGCCTTGGAAGACAGACCTCTCCTTGCTTTCAGTCAGCCCCCTAACCTTAAAAGGATGCTTACCAGCAACTACAGATCATACAACAGAAACACTAAAGCAGGACCATATCCCTGCAACAGACCACGCTGCCAACTTTGCCCTCATATCTACACCGATGACACCATCACAGGGCCTAATCAAGCCACCTACTCCATCAAGGGCTCATTCACCTGCTCATCCACCAATGTGATTTATGCCATCATGTGCCGGAAATGCCCCTCTGCCTTATAGATTGGACAAACAGGACAGTCTCTGTGCCAAAGAATAAATGGACACAAATCTGACATCAGAAATTGCAACACTACAAAACCAATAGGGGAACACTTCAATCTCCCTGCTCACTCCCTTGACGACTTGTTAATAGCTGTATTGAAACAGATGAATAACAAATCACAGCTTCAAAGAGAAACTGCAGAACTCGAACTTATATGCAAATTTGACTCAGTTGTCTTGGGGTTAAACAGGGACTATGGATTTTTCTCTCATTACAATAGGTGATTTGACCTCACCCTCCTCTATGTGCTGTTCCCCAGTGTTTGAATCCTAACACCCATTTTGATTTGCTGTTACAGCCTGACCTGATCCTATGTCATACACTCCCCTGCATTTAATTTCCTCCCATTCTGTAAGTTTCCCATCTTCAAAGTGTCTGCCGAAGTGGGATTTTCTCCCACGAAAGCTCATGCGATAAATAAATCTGTTAGTCTTTAAAAGTGCCACAGGACTCTGTTGTCCTCCTTTGTCTTAGGAGCGATGGGCAATGCTGGGGATGTAGGAATACCTGGGATGCTCCAGTGTTGGCTTCTGGAACCCGTCTTGCTCAGCTTTGCTGTGAGAATCTCCACTCCTGAGTCAGCCCCCACACAGCCTCCTGCAGGCAAGCAGCCCTCACCTCAGTGAGTGAATGCTTCTAGCCAGCCACTCATGGGCTTATGCAACTGAATGACCCCAACAAACACCCCTAGTGTCAGATTCAACCCTAGGGACTTCCCATCTTTCAGTGTTCAGTGCTGCCCACTGCATCTTGCAAGTTCATAATTTATCAAAGAAATGTATATGTACCAACTTTGTCACTTTGAATGAAGTCTCTACAGACACCCACTGCTCTAGATAAAAACAAAACACATTTATTAAGTACGGAATGATGTAAGTGATTATAAGTCAGAGGGAAGCACGTCAGACTTGCTCATATGTAAATAAAAGGCAAATCACATTCTAAAATAAGCTTAATGCTTTCAGCAACCTTAGACTCTTAGATGATTCTCACCCTAGGCTGGATGGTCAGCCTCCAACCAGGCCCTCTCCTGTAATCAGTGCTTCAGTTGCTTGATGTTGTTTGTAGATAGGAGTGGGGGCTGGGGGAGAGATTGCAAAATGTCTCCCCTTTCAACATATCCCTTCACCTCCCTCTGAGGCCTCTCCTGCCCCTCCACCCCCTTCAGCATCAGATGACAATGGCCTGTATGACTTCATCCACTTGTCAATGAGTATTCCCTTATGGATGCTTAGCCCATTCCATTGTTCTTGGAAGAGCTGGTTTGTTTTATGCAGGTCTTAATGGGGTGTGAACTGCTTCGTTGCTCTGGGAGAGTTCTGCCTGCTTGTCTGAGAGTTTTGTCTCAAGTCATGAGAGACACGTTTGGGGATATCACATTGCAGAGCCTCGTAACCATACATATGACATTGCAATGAACATATTGCATAATAATTAGGTTCAGTATGCCATGAGCATTCCAAAACCATCTTGTATGACATACTTTGCATGAAACAATACACAATCACACCATAAGGGTGTACATGGGGGGTGCAGTGTGTCAATTGTTTTAACAGAACAAGACCAGAGTCAAGCTTGAGACCAGCAGGGCATGCAAGATTGCTCAAATTCGGGCAGCTCTCATGAAAGGTGTGATTTGATTTTTGTGTATGTTTTTTGTTTTGTTTTTAAATGATGCAGGATGGAAATTCCTTATAGACTTGGCGCAATGCGTTAGAATTAGTCATTGCTGTAAGACTGGGTTGTTTGGATGGATGCATGGAATGCATTAGTGTGAGAGCCATTAGTGGGCCCAGTAGAAAATATCAGCATGAGAGTTGCCAGGATGAACCAGGTGAAACCAAGCAGAATTTGAGTCACTAAAGGCACCAGATCTTGAACATAGCTCATCTGAATATAGCCATCTTCAGAATGATGAACCATTAGACTGGCTGTCATGTTGTTTCCCTAGAACGCGGTGTTTAGTCTAGTGGCCAGGATAGATGATGAGTCGGGATTTCTAGGTTCTATTCCTGTCTCTGCCACTGACTCATTTTGAAACCATAGGCAATTCATTTCCCCTCTTGGTGCTTGTGTACAATTCTGATACTGTTCTTGCCCCCTTTTATACAGCAATAAGGATTCAACTTTCCAAAGCCTTGCACGGCTGTCTACCTTTACGCACCATGAATTTTCCTATTGCTTTCAGCAAGTTCAGCACATGTACAACCCTTGCAGGATTGGGGTCTTAGAGAAGCGTGGGTGAAAGTGCTTGGTGGACCCGCAAGTCAACACAATGCAAGTATGGTCCCATCAACTAGTCAGGCTGGTACAATTCTTATTTTTGCTGTTTGTCAGGGTTTCTAATTTTAAGTGGTTAGAAGGGCTTTTAGAAGGTTAATAGACTCGCAGGATAAGAAATGTAGGTATGCCACTGGACTGCTGTATCTGTGCCCAGACACCACTCACCCAGGTCCACAGGAGACTGAGTAGAGTCTAGAAAACTCATTCCTTTCTGCTGGATTCTAGCCTGGGCCCCAGAGATGAATGCTTCATTTCACAACTTTATCCACCGATCTACAGTATGCTCCTGAGCTAGTTAAAATTAAACTTAGCTATCAAAATGCTAAACTTGATAGCTCATTTATCTTTCTGTCTCACAACTCTACATTACAATACAGCGGTGATTGATCTTGCATCTTCAAGGTACTATATGGTATAAAAACTAAGAGAAGATTAATTAAAAGCTGTCGCAGCCAGACAGGTTTTTAAATAAGTTTCGGATTTAGACAATATATCAGTGGAAGCAGAAAGAGTCCCAAGACCAAGAGCCTGTAACTCCAAGTGTGTTTCTCTTCTCTGCTTTGGGACAATGAACAGCCTCGCTCATGGTGAACCAACCTCAAAGATTGATTTGGTCCAGCAGATTGGTGTCATGCAGCAGAGGCAGTCATCCTCGCAAACTCTTACCTGCAGTGTTGAGGGTGATATACTTCAGGACTCACACCAGGGCAAAGATGTGATGAGATCATCCGAGTGCAGAGTTGTGGGAGACAGCATTAGGGTAATTATTTTCCAGTTAATCTTTAGGAAACAGAAATGCAGAAACTCAAATGAATTGCACTTAGGCCATATGCAGACATTCTCAGATAATTAATCTATTAGTTACCGGACTGAAATCAAATATCACTCTCCCCCCACAAGCTCCAGCCTGAGGCGCAACATCTTTACTGTTGTTTTTAGTGCCGTAGCCTGAGCTGTCAGCCCGGGCTCTGAGGTTCTTTAATGCAGGCTGCCACTTGCTGCGTTGACCGATCCTAAATTGGGGCTGCATTTAGCTGCACTTGCGCCACTGGGCTTGCAGTTACCTGAGACGAGAGTTGGCAAGTGAACAATGGAGAGTGGCATTTGGAGACCAAGAGCCAGTGTATGAGAATCTCAACTGCTTCAGTGGAATTTCTGGCCAGAAAAGTCCATGAAATAGTCAGTCCTCAGGAGACTCTTTGCATACTCAAATGGATCAAATAAACTGAAGATGAGCCTCTGGGCTAGTTTTTTCCAAAGGGCTCCTCATTCACAATTGTACCTTGGTCACTTCCCTCAGGTGCCTAAATGGGAGCTGTGGGATGCTGAGCTCTTGAAAATCTAGCCCCTGGACTTTTAGGTGTTTATTAAGGCAAACTGGATCAAACCTTCTGTGGCTTGCCATTCCCAGTCTGAGTGGAGCATCTAGTGACAGGGAGGTGGGATAGACTCAGTTGTTGGGACCATGACAGATGTGGTCTGGTGTTATGGTCCGAGCAGGAGTCAGATTAGGTCAAATCAGCTCCAGATCAACTTCTGATAACCAGAGACGGGGATGGAGCTAAGGTCAGGGATCAAACGTGCAGCCAGGGTCTGGTACTAAATGCCAGAGCCAAGGGTCAACCCAGAGTAAGAGGTCAGAGCCATGTTTAGTAACTGAGAGTGGGAAGCGAGACATAAGGGCAGGAACCAGAGGAGCAGTCAGGATCCAGCATGGAGCCAGAGCATGGTGAGACCCAGAAGCAAAAGTGTGGGGTGAGCTAAAAGTGGAGCAGGAATCAGGAACAGGGTTGGGTTCAGACACAAGCACAGTACAATACAGCACCAGCAACAGGAAATCACCTAGTTGCTCAGACAAATCCCTGTGCCGCCTTCTGGCTTAAATAGCATGGCTGGGCTCATCAGTGGAGCTGGGCAGTCCTCCGATCAGAGCTCCCAAGGGTGGTATCTTGGCTGAGACCAGTCCTAGCTCCGCTGTCCACCAGCTTTCAGGAGACATTGGGTGGAGCCCAAAATGTGATTGCTGTTTGGGAACTCTCAGGCCTGAGTTTGAGGCCCTGAGGTATCGTAAGGGTGTAGACTTCCCTCAGTCACTATCAGACTCAGCTGGAGAAAGACAAAATAGTGGTTGGATTCTAACAGAGTTAGAGTTGGTATGCAAATTTGACACCATCAACGTGTGTTTGACTAGAGACATGAACTGGCTTTCTCATTACAAAGGCCTTGTACACACGATCACTTGATCGTGCATTAACAATCATTACCGCGCGATACCAACAACAGCGTACACACTTGCAATAGGGCTGTTGCGCGTTAACTGCCTTGTTGTAGCGCAATACAAAAACCACCTCGATGAGGGTGGTAGCAGTTAACGCAGAATAGCTGTTGCGCCTTTCCACTTGTGTGTATGCTTACCCAGCATTCCAAAGTCGTCCTCTCTGGTCTTCTCCCCCCACCCCCCCCGCTCTGTGGCCGTGACGAAACAGTCCCCGCCCTGATCAGATTCCCGGGATTTTCAAATTTCTCGTCTGTTTCACTTCCTGTTCTCTTCCTCGTGGAGTGCAGCTCCAATCATCAGTAGCAATGGCGGCCCGTTGTGGAAGACGTGCACCCTTTTGGAGCACGGCAGAGGTGCTGGACCTGATCAGCATCTGGGGAGAGTCCGCTGTGCAGGCGCAGCTACGCGGCAGCAGGCAAAATTATGATACATTCGGCATAATTTCTCAGGCCATGTCAGAGAGAGGTTATGATAGAGACACTGTGCAGTGCAGCTCAAAGGTGAAGGAGCTAAGAATAACTTATCACTGAGCGAAGGAGGCAAACCGCCGTTCTGGATCAGCACCTGCTACATGCAGGTACTATAAGGAGATCGAAGCCATCCTCAGTGGAGACCCCACAACCACTGCAAAGAGTCCCGTGGACACATCGGCCCCCCCTCATCCAGTGAATGCCAGACCCGAGCAGGATGAGGACGTGATCGATGAGGAGGAGGAGATGGAGGATGACCTGGAGGAAAGCGCAACAGCGTGTAGCCAGGAGCTCTTCTGCACCCCCGCTGAGACGTCCACCCAGGACACGAATTGCAGTGTGTCCTCTGAGGTGTCAGAGGGGGGTTCCGGTAAGTTTCTCTTTCGTGCAGCTATGGCTCCTGCTAAAATATCATTGTCCGGGGCGGGGGTGCTTGCTGTCTCGGTCCCCACTCTGCACGCTCTTTACTCTGCATTCATTAGAATTGCATCAACACAACCAGTGATTGTCAAAAAACAATCATCTGTATTTAGGTCAGTAAAGGTTTCCTCGATGTACCTCCAGAGCCTACTACTCAGGTTAGATGGGTGAGCGTTTGTGTCTACGCTCCCAAAGACGGATACTCTGCCTCGCCAGCTGCAAAGCACAGCCCTGGGAACCATGGCAGCACACAGTGCAGCAGCATACGGTCCTGGCTTGCAACCGGTGGCATGTAAGATATGTATTCTAGCTGGCAGGGGCACTCTGAGGAGAGAGATATCGGGTTCCATCTGTGTGCCGTGTGCAGAATGTTAGCCCCCCGTAAGCTTTCTATTAGGACGTACCTTGTCCGCTTCAGCGAAGCATAGGATGTTGACTGCCCTGTACCTTCCAGTGGAATGTGCTACTGTAAGGTTACATTGGTTATCTAGGCTATGTGTTAACAACAGCTTTATTATTTTTTTAATTAGATTCGACCTTCATGAGGTCGGTGTCTACCCCAGCTGACCGCATGAGAAACATTCGACAGCGTGCTCAAAGAAACAGGGAGGATATGTTTCAGGACCTGATGAAAACAGCACAGGAATCTGCGAGGGAGAATCGAGCCTGGATAGAGGAATCCCAACAGAGGAGGCAGAAACACAGGGACGAACTGATAAGCGTGATGAAGGAGCAAACAGAACTGCTCAAGAGCATGATTGCTTTGCAGACCCAGGCAATTAATGTACGGGCTCCATTCCATACAGTTCAGCCGTGTCTGCCTCCCACACCCCGTAGTCCTTCAAAGAATTTCTTTGAAGGCCACCCGTCCCCCTGGTACACTGCAACATCCAGTCCCCCCCAGAGCTACTTTTTAGAGACCCGCAGCTACACCGACCTGTAACCCCCCCCCCTTAGGTTTTAATAAAAACAGTGACAAATAATTTGAAGAGTGGCTTTATTTGTACACATTGAAAATCTCATAAGGTGCACTTGATGCGTCCTGGAAGTTAACTATGGGAGGGCATCATTGAAATGGTCCCTGAGTGCCTCCCTTATGCGAGCAGCTTCTCCTTGGGCCCCCCTAATATTCCTAGTGGCTGGCTGTTCGGATGCTTCCTCGAGGCGCTGTGCCTCCATAGCCCACCCTGGGGAAAACTTTTCTCCTCTACTTTCACAAATGTTATGAAGGACACAGCATGACGCAATCACAGCAGGGATGTTGTCCTCCGCCAAGTCCAGCCTCCCATACAAACATCGCCAGCGCCCTTTTAAATGGCCAAAGGCACACTCCACAGTCATTCTGCAGCAGCTCAATCTGTAATTGAACCGCTCCTTGCTGCGATCTAGGTTCCCGGTGTACGGCTTCATGAGCCATGGCATCAGTGGGTATGCTGGGTCTCCGAGGATTACTATGGGTATCTCCACATCCCCCACTGTAGTTTTTTGATCAGGGAAGAAGGTACCCCCTTGCAGCTTCCGGTACAGACCAGCGTTCCTGAAAATGCGGGCATCATGCACCTTTCCCGACCACCCAGCACTGATGTCCGTAAAACGCCCCTTGTGATCCACGAGTGCTTGCAGCACCATGGAGAAGTAGCCCTTCCTGTTGATGTACTCAGTCACGAGATGGTCTGGAGCCAAAATAGGGATGTATGTGCCGTCTATGGCTCCCCCGCAGTTAGGGAATCCCATGGCAGCAAAGCTGTCCACAATCTCACGAACATTGCCCAACGTCACCGTCCTCCGTAGCAGAACGCGATTGATGGCTCGGGAGACTTGTGAGAGGGCTAATCCGATGGTGGACCTCCCGACTCCAAACTGGTTTGCAACCGACTGGTAGCAGTCAGGAGTCGCCATCTTCCAGCCAGCAATCACAACACGCTTCTCCACAGTTAGGGCTGACCTCATGTTGGTGTCTTTACGTCGCAGGGCAGGGGCCAAATCTGAACACAGTTCCAGAAAGGTGGTTTTCCACATTCGAAAGTTCTGTACCCACTGCTCGTCATCCCACAGCTGCATAACAATGCGATCCCACCACTCGGTGCTCGTCTCTCGTGACCAGAAATGGCGTTGCACCGTGTGCAGATGATCGGTGAAGGAGCTGAGCAACGTGGTGCTGTTGCTCTGCATGGCATCGATCAGCCCCTGTTCCTCAGCGTCCTCATCTGACTCGGAGCTCATTGCATACTGAGCAACCAGCCGAGATGTATTTAGAATGCTGAAGGCGACAGTGGAGATCAGAGCAGGATCCATGCTGTCGCTGTTGTCATTGCTCGCAAGTGGTGTGGTGCATCACTGCACTGTTGAAAATAGGCGCGAGTTGCTATTGGCAACGAGGAAGTCGCAAGGGGAACACAGTGCACCACGGGAAACTGAGAGTTTACCCATGGTGCTTTGCGTTCCTTTCCTTCATCCCATGATTCCAAGCACCGATTGAGGGAAAATTGAACTGTGGGATAGGTGCCCAGAATTTATTGAGCTACACCGCGATATTGCAAAGAATTCTGTTGCATTGCAAGGAGCGATGTGTGTACGCGCTATCCTGCAATAAAGGTCACGTGTTTTTTATAGCGCGATTGCCATGTTGCACTTTAATCTGATCATGTGTACATAGCCAAACATTAGTCTTCAAAAGTGCCACAGGACTCCTTCTTTGTTTTTCTTTGCAAACAGTGATTCTCACTTCCCTCAACCTCATCCCTTTCTGATATGCTGTTCCTCCCTGTTTGAATCTATATAGCTGGTTTGATTTGCTGAAATAATCTGTCCTGATGCAGTGAAATGTAATCATAGGATTTCTTTCCCTCCCATACAGTAAGTTTGTTGTTTTTTTTCCATTTTCTAGCATCTGATGAAGTGGGACTTGATCCAGGAAAGCTCATGAGAAAAATAAATTTGTTATTCTTTAAAAGTGACACAGGACTCCTTGCTTATGACAATGGTTATTGGTGCTGTTACGTTATCATAACTGTACTTAAAAACACACATCTCCTCCTCCTGACAGTTGATATCATATAAAGCATCTATATCTGACACAGGTGCCAGGAGGACATTAAAAAGACTCCCAGCTGAGTTTGTACTGTGATGTCATGACAAAGGCCTTAATGTCAGGTGTCTGAGTTGGGGATTTTTGTCCTGAGGTTGCAGCCATGTTGGTCTCAGTTTATTATAGAGACAAAGTGGGTGAGGCAATATCTTTTTTGGGCTAACTTCTGTTGGTGAGAAAGAGAAGCTTTTGAGCTTGCACAAGAAATATATGGTGACTGGAAGTCTCCATTTTACAGGGATTTACCAAAAAAGTCTGTTTAATTCTTTGGGCCCAATCCCCTTATCTACCCAGGTGCACGTCAGGACAGAATCGGACCCTTTATCTTTCATTTACAGGACTCCATAAATTAGCTAATTTTTGAGAATCTTTTTTTCTCTTTAATTAATTTCAATAAATGAGACAATTTCCAAGCTGTTTGGTCTGCTCTCTGACACAGGTAATTAACTTGTTATATTAAATCACAGAATCACTTTCCTTTTGCACTAATTCTGCACTCATATTCTTGTCTTTAAAGGTTATCTGTCCAGGATGTGTCAGCCATCAGGCTCTGGTGTTTTTCTGCATTGTAAATGGGATGCTGCTAATGCCTGGCGTGCAAAACTAATTTGAATTTAAATCATGTAACAAAAGGATGTTTCCCTTCACCTTTTCAGCACTTGATTGTGTGGGTGTGAATGAATCCCAAATTCATTTCCCTCCACTGAGCTGACTGCTCCATGCACCTAGACTAGGGAAAATCTGCTGCTAGAAAGAGGACAATCAAATAGCTAATAGTTAGGGATGGGCAAACTTGTCTTGCCTAATGTCAAATCCTCACAAACATCAAATGTAAGCAAATTTAATTTGGATGATTCCAGGTTTGTTCTCTCCTTAGGAAAGCCTAAACAAAGGGAGCAGAGATGGGCGTGAAAACAGAAAACCTCCACTGAACAAGTAGGGTGAAAATGCAGCATAGAGTATGGCAGACTGAAAAACAAATAGAGTGTGAATGTGAAATCAGGGGCAGAGAGGGAGAGAAGGAAAATACAAATGGAAATAGAGATGCAGCTTCTGCAGTGTCTTGGGGTTGCCAACGTTCTTCAGGGAGTGCAGGAAAGTTTGAATGTTAGCTGACCAGTTAACGATGTATTTTATTATTTTTTTTTAATGGTGGCAGTTACCTTTGCAAGAAAAAGATCACATGGGCCACAGTTTTTTCAAACCTGATTGCTTGAAGTTAAGCACTTAAATATATTCAAAACCAAGACAAGCCTGAGTTGCGAGGTGCTCAGCACCTTTGAAAATTAGGGTGCTCACTTAGGTACCAAAAAGTAGCTGAAGGAGCCTCACCTTAGATATTCAGCCTTGACCAATCTGCCCACTGAGTGTCAATGAGAAAATCTGCATTCATTCATGATGAGGTCAAAAACCATGGGAAATTAGCAAAACCTAGAGCTCCACAAAAGCAAGGCCACCCCACACTGTTTTTAATCGTGGGATTTTCTCCCACGAAAGCTCATGCAATTAATAAATCTGTTAGTCTTTAAAAGTGCCACAAGACTCTGTTGTTTTTAATCTATCACTCTCCTCTCTTCCTGTGCTCCCTCTCCCTGCCTTTCCTCATTCTCTTCCCTCCCTTCTCTTCCCTCCCTTCTCTTCTTCTGTTCTTCTTTCCCCACTCTCCCTTCCCATTCCCCTCTCGTCCTGCATGTCACTCTGAATGGGACCTGCTTTGCTGTTAATAGGAGTGAGCAGGACTGATTTTAAAAGCTGTGGGCGACTCACTACTTCCAGGGAACTGTGGCTTGTTCTGTTTTCACCTACTATGTTTGTGTGAAGGCTCTGAGGCCTTACCTCTCCTCCCAATCCCAGATTCTGGTGCATCTGCTTCTCTTCTTTTATCTTTCCATTTCCAGTTCCTTCTCTGCAGCAGGACTAGATGTAGTTCCTCCAGTCACACAGCGGGGCCCACTAGAGCATAACACAAGGTGTGACCGAAGGAGGGTACTTTTTAATAGCTATGCAACAATTACAGAACTATGGACAGTTGTAGAGCCAAATAACCTCAAATCTGCGAGGGATGGTGGCTCCTTTATCCCTCCAGAGAGTCCTTTCTATGAAGAGGAATATTTTCTGCTAGATTCTGGCTTGGATAGACTGTCAAGGGGCAAGTCCCAACAGTGAGTTAGTTCTTAGGGCTCGGAGCTCTGTCTGTGGGCCAGGAGAATAAAAACCGAGGGCCTGTTATAAGGTCATCTCAGCCAATCCCCCATGCCATGAGGTCTGGATCATTCAAGGCTTTCAAGTCTGTTACCAGCACTTCGAAATTGCACCTGGAAGGGAAGAGGAAGTGAGCGAAAACACAGTGTTAGAAGGTGGGAAGCAGCCTTCTCAACAAGCTGAATGGTCAGCTAAGTGTCCTAGGCTATGTCTACACTTACTAAAGTTAGTTCGAGTTAATTTGAACTAACTAATTTGAACTAATTGTAGTTAGTTTGAATTAACTTATTTCGAACTAGAAAAATTTAGTTCGAACTAAGCAAGTGCCATTCATGGCACTTGCTTAGTTCGAATTAGCGAATTGCATTGAGTTCAATGGGCCAGTTAGTTCAAACTAAGCAATTAGTTTGAACTAACATGGCCACATTGGTTAATTCGAACTAACTAGTTCGAATTAACCCTTAGTTCGAATAGCATTTTCGAATTTATTAGTTTGAATTAAGGAAGCCCTTAATTCAAACTAATTAAAGCCTAGTGTAGCCATGGCTTTAGTTAGTTCGAATTAAGCTTTCTTAATTCGAACTAACTTGCCAGTGCAGACATAGCCATAGTTACTAGTGCTAGTTGGAAATGCGGGAGCAGTGCTAGATCTGGTAGGACCAAGAGCCTGTGAATCATCCTGGTGCAAAGCAGGTAAACATGCTCAAGAGATGATGTAACCAGCTCTCTGTCCAGGCCTCTGAATATATTTTTCTGCCAGCACCCATCACCCCCATCGAATGTGTTTAGTCACAGCCAGTTTGCTGGTGCTTATCTCTGCATGACACAGGGAGAGGAATGAGAATGTGATTTGTGCTCGGTGGAGGAGAGAATTTGGTCTCGTCAGCATATTGATAATGATGCTCATCCAAACATCTCACCGTCTCCTCCAAAGTTTTACATGCTTGCTGAACAAAAGGAGTGAGAAGATGGAACCTAGAGAACAATGCATAGAACACGTGGAGGTAGAACAGTCACCTAGCACTAATTCCTGGGAGTTTGCAGAGCGGAATGAATGAACGTACTGATAGGAACAACAGATAATATAGTAATTAGCTCCTTATACAAGTATACATAGGATCACAGCTAGCACTTTTCACCTATAAATTACAAAGCACGGTATAAAGGTTGCGAGTGCTCATTCACACCATTGTGCAGGCTGTAGAAAGGGCACAGAATGGTGGAGTGACTTGTCCAAGGGCAGTGACAGAAGTGGGAATTGAACCCAAGTCTTCCATCTTCTGCACTGTGGCTCTTCGCTCCCCCACACTCCCTTCCAGACAAATGGCAGCTGGGTGAGATTCCACAAATGAACTGACAGACAGTACTTTGTAGCCAATAGCATCCAAACCTGCTGTAACATCCAGTAACATCAGCCTGTCCGTCACTGGAAGGATGACATCAACCACTGATCTAAGGCCATGTACACACGACAGGAATAATCGCGCAACAAGACCGTTGCGCTTTAAAAGTCACGTGGTTTTTATAGCGCAGGATCGTGTACACACTCTGTCGCTTGTGATGGAACAGAGCCCCCCCCCGGCAATTCGCGATTTCACAAGAACCCCAATTGAATTGTGGGAACCTATCCCACAGCTCTATCCATCCTGATTTGGCGCTAAGAATCCTGGGTAGAAGGAGAGTAGCGCTGAGCACCATGGGTAAAGTCTTGGTTTCCCATGGTGCATTCTGTTCCCCTTGCGTCACAAGAGTTGCTACTAGCAACTCGCACCCATTTTCAACAGTAGCGCATTGCTTCCTGGAAGTCCTTTGGCAGCAACATGGATCCAGGTCTGATCTCGACTGTCGCCTTCAGCATAATGAATACATCTCGGCTGGTGGCACAGTATGCGTTCAGCTCTGAATCAGACCAGGATTCAGATGACCCTGGGCTGGTGACTGCCATGCAGAACAACTGCATCTCATTGCTGAGCTCCTTCACAGAGCATCTGCACACGATGCACCGCCGGTTCTGGTCACGAGAGACAAGCACCGAGTGGTGGGACCGCATCGTTTTGCAGGTGTGGGATGATGACCAGTGGCTACAGAACTTTCAAATGCGGAAAGCCACATTCATGGAACTGTGTGAGGAGCTAGCCCCTGCCCTGCGACGCAAGGACACCAAAATGAGAGCCGCCCTCACCGTGGAGAAGTGTGTCGCAATCGCGCTGTGGAAAATGGTGACTCCAGACTGCTACCGCTCGGTCGCGAATCAGTTTGGAGTTGGCAGGTCGACCGTCGGGTTAGCACTTTCACAAGTGTGCAGAGCCATTAATTGTGTTCTGCTCCGGAGGACAGTGACATTGGGCAACGTGCGGGAGACCGTCGATGGATTCGCGGCCATGGGATTCCCGAACTGTGGAGGGGCAATAGACGGCACGCACATCCCTATTCTCGCTCCGGAGCATCTTGCGACTGAGTATATTAATAGAAAGGGCTACTTCTCCATGGTGCTTCAGGCACTCGTGGATCACAGGGGGCCTTTCACGGACATAAATGCGGGGTGGTCGGGTAAGGTGCATGATGCTCGCATTTTCCGGAACACGGGCCTGTACCGGAAGTTGCAGGCAGGGACCTTCTTCCCCGATGATAAAATTACTGTTGGGGATGTGGAGATGCCCATAGTCATCATAGGAGACCCAGTCTACCCTCTGATGCCTTGGCTCATGAAGCCCTATACTGGAAATTTGGATCCCAGCAAGGAGCGCTTCAATTACCGGTTAAGCCGGTGCCGAATGACCGTAGAGTGCACCTTTGGGCGCTTAAAAGGCCGCTGGCGCTGTTTGTATGGGAGGCTAGACTTAAATGAGAACAACATTCCAGCCGTCATTGCGGCGTGCTGTGTCCTGCATAACATCTGTGAAAATAGGGGAGAGAAATTTCCCCCTTTATGGGACATGGAGGCTTAGCGGCTAGAGTTTGCCCTCCAGCAGCCAGCCACTAGGAGTATCAGGGGGGCACAGCTGAGAGCTGTCCGCATAAGGGAGGCACTTAGGGTGCATTTTAGTGATGGGGACTCATAGGACTCATTGCATCACTGTGCAGTAGGGTTCCCAAGCACTATTGGGTGCTGATTGGGGGGTGGAGGGACGGTGCCGGTGGGTGTGTACTGTACTATGCTCGAATGAGTGAATACTAAACATGCAACAACTAATCTTATTGTGTATCAATAAAGACACTGTGCAAAGTTCAAGTGATTCAATTTTATTATAAAACATTAAATAATTACAGTAAGTAGTGCCTGCACCAGGGGCTATAGATGCGTGTAGATGCGTGTCTCAATGCCATAGCTTGGTGCAGGAGTGGATGTAACATTGTACCAGGAGGGTCCCTGGGCTTCAAAGAACTGCTTGGAGGGAGAATGGGGCATGGGGGACAGAAAGTGTTGCTGTGGCTGCAGGGGGGAGAGGGGCGAGCCTGGAGCAGCTGGGTCTGCAGACCAACCATGGTCTTCAGCAGTTGGGTCTGCTCCTGTAGGATGCTTATGAGGGCATCCTTCTGCTTCTGCCTCTTCACATTGTTTTCTTTGCCCTCCTGCCGGCATTCCTGCCTTCATTGTCTAGTCTCCCTTGCTGATGCCTCGTTGGACTGCATCAGCTCCTGGAAGATATCCTCCTTGCTCCTGCGAAGCCTCCTCCTTATTTGTCTCAGCCGGTCAGCTAGCGCAGACCACTGACTGGCGAAGGTCGTTTCTAAGGAAAAATGAAACATCATAAGTAGTGCTATTGTTCTCACTTTGGTTAAGGAACCGGTAATATGCTCTCCCGCCACATTCCGCTGTGCCCATGGGACAGGGCATTGCCGGGGACTGAAACGGCTTTTGCAAAGGGAGGTTTGGGTTGCTGAGACAAGACACACAGCTCCATCAACTATTTGCAGTGCTTTGGGCGATTAGCTCACATACGGCACTGCCATGGAAGCTGATATCTTGCTGCTTAGAGTGCCTCTGCAAGCCAGAATGCATATCCTGCATGTCACTGGTTTTCAGCCAGGACCGTAAGCAGCAGGCTTGTGCGCAGCCATGGTTCCCACTGCTGTGCTTTGCGACTGGCGAGGGAGAGTATCCCTCTATGGGGGAGGGGAAACAGTTGCTCTCCCATCGAATTTAACTAGGAGGCTGTGGAAGTACATCGAGGACACCTTCAGTGATCTCAACGGAGAGGATTTCTTGGCAATTACAGCATGCATTGATGCACTGCTCATGTAATGCGGGGTAGACCCCCCCCATCCAAAAAAGGAAAGAAAGGATGAAACTCAAAACGCCTATTTCCTGCCCGCTCTTCATTTGCCCGCAAAGCTTATCCAGCTAGCATAGAAGCCACTTCTGATGAAACTTACCAGAGCTCCCCTCTACTGCCTCTGAAGACAGTATGGAGAAGGAATCTGGGCAGCACGGGTCAGGTGGCGTGGAGAACAGCTCCTGGCTCCCTAGGTCGGCTGCACCGCTTTCACCCTCCAGGTCATCTTCCACCTCCACGTCCTTGTCGACGAATTGCTCGTCACCATCTGCTCCGTTATCCTTTTCATGGAGGGGTGCTGACGTGTCCACAGGAGCTTTTGGGGTGGTTGTGGGATCCCCGCTCAGGATTGCTTCCAGCTCCTTGTAAAATCGGCATGTAGCCGGCGCTGAGCCAGAGCGCCGGTTTGCCTCTCTGGCTCTGTGGTATGTTATTCGCAACTCCTTCACCTTCGACCTGCACTGAAGAGTGTCTTTCTCGTACCCCTTCTCTGCCATGGCCCGAGAAATCTGGCCAAAAATATCAAAATTCTGCCGGCTGCCACGTAACTGTGCCTGCACAGCAGACTCTCCCCAGATGCCTATGAGATCAAGCACCTCGGCTGTGGTCCAGACTGGAGCACGTTTGCTGCGCTGAGCCACCATTGCTCTTGAAGTACACAGCTGCAGCTGCACTCCACACCAAGCAAACAGGAAGAGTGAAGAATTCAAAAATTCCCGGGAATGATGGGAGGGCGGGTACAGTTACATCACAGCCACATAGTGCTGAAGGAAGTGCAGAAGGGATGGAATTGGAATTCTGGGACATTTCCGGAGGTTTCATATTGTGTGGCGACTGTACACACACGAACTATCGCAGAACAGCTGTTCCGCGGTAGCCGCTACCACCCTCGTTTTGGTGGTTTACATGTTGCGCGGTAAGACGGCTGTTACTGCGCAACAACATGGATTTGTGTGTGGACGCTGTGCCTGTTATCATGCAATAACGAGCGTTATCGCGCAATAACTTTGCAGTGTGTACAAGGCCTAAGAATCAAAGACTGAAAGATTCAGGTCAGCCCTAAATTAATGGATGTGAATCATAAGGCACAGCTGAAAATAAAAGGAAAATAAAAGTTATGGATATCAGCCAGGAGAGAGCTGTGCATTATCTCTGCTACATGGGAAAAGCACCATCAAAATAAAACAATCTGGCCTGGCAGGGACACAAGAAGAGCCAAGTGCAATTCATTCCATGATGGGGAAAGCAGCAGATTCCCACACAAAATTGCCAATCAGTCATCTCAGAGAATGGAAATATACATTAGTAAAAATCAAGTGTATGTGGAGATTTGCATTAAATAAGCACCTAATGATTTTGATGCTTTTTCTAAAATTGTCCAATAATTCTGGGTCCACACAAATGTGGTGGGATGTGATCCTGGGAATTACAGGCTGGCTTTACTTGCAGCTAGGAAAATTGCTCAAAAAGATAACTGAATGTAGAATAATAGCACACCAAGAGGAACATGAACTGACAGGGCCAAACCAGCGTATCTTCGGTTATTCTCATAGATTGATCAGCCACAGTGGATAAAGGAGACCATCTCTGGACTCTCAAAATGTCTTTGTTGAAGTTCCTCACAAAACCACACTAAGGAACTGTCTCCCAGCACCCAAGGCTGGAGGGGGACAAAAGTGTCAGAAAGTTAGCTTGCCCTGGCCTCTGATGTACCAGGTCTTGCTGTTGTGCACTGAAGATGCATCCCAAGACTGCTAGTATATTAGAACCTCTGAGTTATGAACATATTGGGAATGGAGGTTGTTCATACCTTTGAAATGTTTGTAAGTCTGAACAAAACACTATAGTGGTTTTTTCGAAAGTTTACAAATGAACATTGACTGAATATTGCTTTCAAACTGTTAGAGAAGAAAAATGCTGCTTCCCCTTTGTTATTAATAGTGAATGTTTAATACAACACAGTTCTGTTTGCTTGTGTGTGTGCACGCGCGTGCACCTGTTGTTTCCTGATTGCACGCTACCGGTTCCAAATGTGGTATGGTTGACCCCGCGCCCATAACTCTGAGAATCTGCTGTGCTTCCCATTGGCAGTTGACCATTTCTCTTATTATTCCAGCACAAGTGTTCTCAACCCCTTCACCGTCACGACACAGCTGGGAGGGCTCCTAGCTGTGTGCAACACACTGTGCTGCTGCTCCCCTGCCGCCGAAAAAAATCCCTTTAAAAGAGATTTTTTCTTTTTTTGGAAACAGGAGGCTTGACTAGCAGCCCCTGATGCTGAGAAACAGCTGATTCCGAGGCAGCTCTTGCAGAGAGCCACCACAGCTTCAGCTCTTGAAGGGCCAGTAGCGTAAAATCAACCTGCTGCCACAGCTCTCCTTGGGTTGTCGGTAACAGGCTGATTTCACGCGACCCACTCAGCCACTGTGCCACGAGACACTTTTTGTGTCATGACACAGTGGTTGAGAACCGTTGTTCCAGCATGTTCACATTGGGGGTATGTCTACACTGTAGCTGGAGATGTAATCTTCAGCTCAGCTAGACTTACTTTTGCTAACTCTGTTCAAACTAGCGTGCTGCCAAGAGATGAGCACCCAGAGTGGTCTGAGTGGCAGGACGGGCTAGCTGTCCTGATCATGATCCTGTCTAAAAACCTAGGTATGTACTCAAGGCAGCTAGCCCTCATGCTGCTGTGGTTACACTCCTATATTTAGTACATTTGCTCAAACAGAACTAGTGTGGTTATGTCTAACCAAGCTGGAAATGACGCTTCCAGCTCCCGTGTAGACATACCCTCAGTCCTGACAGTGAGCAGAAGGCAAAGAGACTCTCTAACACGGTTTCAGATATGGGGTCAGTTTGAGATTTGGACAAAGCTTTGGGTTATAGTTCAACTGAACAATTCGCCCGGTCTCTAAAATTTAACTTGGCTCTCCCCCATTATTGATAAATCTTAAAATATGCCATTAGTTTCAATTAAGGATGGGCCTATGCTGCAAAATTTGGAATTGGATCTGAACTTCCCCAAAGCCCAGAAGTGTTCAGATATGAGGTTTTAGATTGCACTCTTTTCTAGCTTCAATAGACATTCCAGCTTCACCTTCTGATCAGGGGCCTATGATATGTGTCGTCATCAAGGAAAGAGACTAAACCAAAGACAGCTCCCATCCCCCCAAAAGTGGGTGTGGCTAAGGCCCCCACACTCTTGGTACCCCATTAGACCAAGGCCTTAGCCTGGTTATAAAAGGCTGTTAAAATTCACTCTGGGACCCATTTAAAGGACAACTAAGTTGCAGCCAGTTTTCTGGGCTTAGTTGTATTTTTAGTGAAGTGCCTTAATCCTTGACCTCGCTAATGAGATTGCCAATAAGAGCACTAGAGAGACAAGGTGCCGGTCTGAAGAGATCAGGTCTGAGAAAGAGCTCAGTGTAAGCTCGAAAACTGGTCTCTCACCAACAGAAGTTGGGTCAGTAAAAGATATTGTCTAACCCACCTCATCTGTCTACCATTGTGGGACCAACATGGCCACAACAACACAACATACAATAAGGGCGCAAGTTAGCAATCACTACATTGATGTGGAAACGGGACTGAGTAGCTCACCAAATCATTTCACAGTTCCTTTTTTCCTGTGTCTTCTGGGCTTTCATTTTGCTCAGGGATAAGCATCTCTGCCTCTTGGAATCTGGAGAAGACGCTTTACATTTTGTTTTTCTTTCCTGCCCAGAAAAAATGCCAATGTGAAAAAACCGGAGATGGCAATGTGTGAGAATGGCTGCAGGAAAAGCCACAGTCACAGGAAATTACCTTAATAGAGTGAAAATTAAGAAACGACCGACACCAGAGCCTGTTTCCAGGATACCAGAGGTATTTTCACGCCTTGCCAATTAGTCTGTTTGCATCAATTTTGGGTTATTTTGAAACGTTTTGTTTTTTTTAGGAGCTGAGGAACTAAAGACAAAAACAGGAACCGGATAAAAGCTTAGAAACTATATAGTTTTTGATTTAAAAGGGGAATAATTGATCTTATCCTCCTGCAAGCAGGAAAGGAAGCAGACAGCATTTATTTAGTCTTTTTCATATTGCTTTATATCTGTAGAAAGGCTGGGAATGCAAATGGAATTATTTTGGTGCTGAAAGAAAAGTGGGTGAAATGAATTAGAGGAGAAGTGTAAGATCCTCTCATTTATGGTGCACATTTGTTACCCAGGGCTCCACCTGGCACCAGAGAATGGTGTTGGAGGCTGCTTTTTTTCCCCCTCCTGCTGGTCACCTGCCTTTGTGCATAGTTCAGCCTTCTAAGCATCTAGATCCAATCCCTTTTGGGCAACAAAAGCTCAAACTAACGTCCAAAAATCTCTCAAGGTACTCCACCTTTCTTCTGGGCTCTGTTTTCACACTCCTCCTTAGCTACACTAGAGTCTTCTACCCAGTTACAGCCTTGCACGCTGTCCCTTCAGACTGCATCTCTCTGAGGTGTTCGTTCTCCTATGGACTCTGGCTTGGGTCCCATCGCAGATTTAATTCTCCTTCTTTGATGAGGTCCGGGTGTCCTAGTAGATTATCGCCTGATCCCTTTTCATCCCACCCCTGCAGCTGAGAAGCAACTAGTTAATTATGGCCCTGATATGCAACAGCTGTAACTATGTGGCTCTGAAACCCTTTTTCCCTGTGATGGGTTTCACCCCATCACACTCCCTTTGTTTGCTCAGTGGCAAATGAACTTTGGCTGCCTAGCAAGCACATCTTAAATTTTAGGAGGTAATGGAACAGGCCATTAACTCGGAGAAGCTGCAGCTGTGATGTCCACATTTCACAGAACAGTTTGAGGCATAGGTAATGCAAGCTTCCTGACCACTGCACCTAACCCTGACCTAGAGGGACCTCCACTAGGAATGAGAAGTGGAATTGAGTGTCCACATTCTGTTTAGCACTTGGTCTCTATTCTGAGATTGCCAGTGAGGAAGCTAATTTGTACCAGTTGCAGTGAGTTTTGCAATGTGCTCTCAAGGAAGTGGTCTAAGAACTGCCAAACAGCTATCTGTTAGCAGCTAACTTCTTGCCATACTTACTACCTATTTACACTAGGTTCTAACTGAACCTGTGCCAGGCTACCTCACCATACACAATCCCCTTCCCATCAAGTCACAATGGGCCTGACTGCGTGAGCAGTGAAATAAACAGAAAAGGTCTCATTGACTTCAGTGGCTGTTGAATCAATCCCCTAGAGAAAATTTCCTAGGCAACACCTAATAATTTTGCACAGGGGATCTAGACAAAGTGCAGCAGCAACCTAAATGCAGCAGTAGGTCCTTAACCATTCGCCCCATACGCTTTATTTCAAGATCTTTCTCTCAGTGCCTCTAGATGCACCTCCACAGCCAGGGCTTGTGGCGAGCTGCTTCTCTTGCTGAACGTGTAGCTCCTCAACCCTGTGGGTTTGGCAGACAGTTGCATTTGTGAAGGCATTCATTCATCCTGCTCCAGCAATACAGGGGAGAGTAACCTCACACAAAGGGGGGAGGGCAGTTTTGGAAATATGGCAGAGGGGTAACCTCAGACACAGAAAAGGGTACCATGAAAAGCAAAGGGAAAGAGTAACCTCACAGATGCCTTAGAGAGACAGGCAGCAGTGTATCTTTCGATGTCAGTCAGAATCTCCACATCCCTGCTATGAAAGAGCTCTTGGCATCAGGGTTGATCAATCCTCCCCGGACCCACTCCAGAGACTGGGAATCTTCTGGTGTTATAACAGAGAGGGTCAGGCTGGATTCTCCACTGCTTTGTATAACAGCCTACTGCTTAGGACCATGACACTCTTGAGTAGTGAGTGCCTGGAATTATCTCACACTTAGACAACTGCTCTTTTAGCTAAGTTTGAGCTTTCAGTGGTGAAGGTTACAGGTTCAATACCCACTTATGAGTGAATGTGAGTTTGTTACAGTTGCTTCTTATGCAAAAATGTTCCCAGTCCAGCATGGCAAGGTTTGACGCCCACTTTGCAATGTATGGCTATGGAGAACCGGGTCCCTTGTCGTTTGGTGTCACACTGCTCCAGTGGATATTATATTTGAAAATTTCAGGGCCTCTCTTTTATGGAAGCAGTTTAATTTATCACTATCCTCCACTGCACATCAGAAACCACGTGTCCATGCTGCTGATTCTAACCCTGCTGTCTGGTGGAATAATTTTGGGGTCCTAGCTCATCCCCTCCAACCCGTTTGTTTCCTGGAGGTAGACATAATTTTCCAGATGCTATAGGAATATAACTTGGCTTTCTTTGCTGATCTGCATGCCACTGCAACCTGCCACACCCTCTCTGGACCACAATTTTTTTCCATACGTTATAGTGCTAGACATTCATTTATCCCAGGCATGAATATAATCACTCTTAAGAACTTCCCAGTTTCCCAGGTCTGGGAAGTTTCAAAGAAACCTATACTGAGTTTTCCTAAAGCGTGGCCCTCCAGATCCATCCAGGCTTCCAGTGCAGGCTCACTGTTTGGGCTTTACTGAGGACAGCACTTAGTTCAGAACTCGAAGTGGGAAGAAAGGTAGCTTTACAACACCTTTCCAGCCCCACAGTTCTGGGGCCAGCCATAAGAAGTCCAGATCCTGATGTAAACTGGAACTAATGGATATGAACTGGCCAGCAGGAAGTTTAGATTTGAAATTAGACTCAGGTTTTCAACAATCAGAGGAGTAAAGTTCTGGAATAGCCTTCCAAGGGGAGATGTGGGGGCAAAAAATGTTGCTGGCTTTAAAACTGAGCTTGATAAATTTATGAAGGTGATGGAATGATGGGACAGCCTAGTTTGGCAATTGACCAGTTTTTGATTACTTGTGGTAGATATGCCAGTGGTCTGAGATGGGACATTTGGTTGGTGGGTTCTCAGTTATTACAGAGAATATTTTTCTTTGGTGTCTAGCTGGTGAGTATTGTCCTCATGCTTTAACTGATCACCATATGTGGGGTTTGAAAGGAATTTCCCCCCAGGGCATATTGGTAAAGGCTTTGGGGGTGTTTCACTTCCTCTGTAGCCTGGAGCACAGCTCACTTGCTGGTGGATTTCCTATACCTTGAAGTCTTTAAACCATGTTATAAGGACTTTAATAACTCAGTCATAGCTTAGAGGTTTATTACAGGAGTGCGTGAGTGAGGTTCTGGGACCTGCATTATGCAGGAAGTCAGAATAGATTATTTTATTGGTCCCTTCTGACTTTAGCCGGAGTTTTAGCACTGTTCTGACTTACACCTGGTTGCCTGTGATCCCAGGAGGCAGTCATGGGTGATTACATCTATTGCTCCATGCTTTCTTTGCTATGGCCACACCCCTTGTTCGAGCCTGGTGTGGACACTTCGTAAAACCCAGGCTGGTTCTTTGCGTTGTTCCATAGGCTTGGTCAGGAATTTTGATGGGATCTCACAGGATATCACATACACTGTTAGGTACAAGAGTAGTGCAAGGCTGCTGAAATCCTAATGTGGACCAGGCAAACTGAATTACATGCACTAGTCACCAAGACCACAGTGTGTGTGTGCATGTGCCTGCTGCCTCTGGGCACAGATCCACCATCCCATGCAGTGATAGGGAAATGTTAGCCCAGTTGTCTAATGCAGTCAAAAAGGAAACCATCTTCAGGAAAATTTGCCATACCCAATCACTACCAGTGACCTTCCTGCATCATTTGATTACTCTTCCCTGGCAGGGTGGATATGTCACTGGTGCATCACTCAGCACATCCTGTTATTCATGTCCTCATCCTAGGATCCTGACTTACTTGTGTCATCCCCTTGATTGAAGCTGGAGAAGAGAATATCATAGTTATTCCCGGCTAGAGGAGGAGGGGGTGGTGGCCTATCTGAGCCCTTTGGTTTGATTTCATATTTATGAAACAGCTTGAATGTCAGCTTGAGTGAAAAATGACACCCTCCACAGCTTCTCATATTAATGCCTGTGGCTGCCATCAGTTTCTTTAGAAAGGTAGATTGTGGTTTTTCCTCTCACTCTCCCCAAAGGCAACAGGGAAAGATGAATCGGACTGATAGATGAGACTGCAACGGCCGAGAAACTGATCTGCTGACAGGGGGGAGAGAGAGAGAGAGAGAAAGAGATGGAGGAACAGCCTTTACTGAGCACGATTAGATCATATTTATAATATATAAGCAGAATAAAGTCCAGCCCAGTAATATATAGACTTGGTGCTTTAATAAGGCCAATTTGAAAAGGCTGAAAACAATTATTAGCCAGATGAAGTGAGAAGAAGAGCTAAATCATAAAAATTTGAACAATTGGGAATTATTTAAGAATACCTTACTAGAAGTCCCAAAAGCCACAACTGAGGAAGAAAAATAGTACTGGTTAAAGAGACAACTTGGTTTAGAGGGGCAGTTACAATAAAACAAATAGAACAAATGTTTAACAAATGGAAGAACAGAGAAGTTGATAGTAATGAATATGAATCAGAAGTTAGGAATTTGTAGAAAATTGATAAGGGAAGAAAGGAACACAAGGGGAATTCTATGGCCACCAGAGATCAAGACAATAAGTAGGAGTCCTTTAAATATATTGGGAACAAAAAGACCTGACAGTGATATATGTCCATTGCTGGATGGAAATGGTAGAATTATCAGTAATAATGCAGGAAAGATAGAAATGTTCAAAATATTTCTGTTCTGTATCTGGGGGGAAAACAGCTAATACTTTCTGTTTCACTAGTATCTCAGGTGGAGGTTAAAGAGACATTACTAAAGATAGACATTTTAAAATCAGTAGGTCCAGAAAACTCTCAAGAGTTTTAAAAGAACTGGCTGAGGAAGCTTCCTGGACTATTAATATTGGGTTTTTTTTCAATAAATCTCATAGCACTGGGGAAGTTCCAGAAGAGTGGAAGAAGGCTAGTGTTGTGCCTCTTCTAAAAAAGAGTAAACAAGATGAACTGAGGAAATATAGGCCTGTCAGTCTGACATCAATTCTGGGTAAGGTAATGGAGGGATTGATACAGGACTCGTAAATTAAGGAAAGTAATGTAATTAATGTAAATCAATGGGGGTTTGTGGCAAGTAGATATGGTCAAACCAACTTGATATCTTTTTTAATGATATTACAAATTTTGTTGAAAAAGGTAACAGTTCTGGTGTAATATATGTAGACATCTCTAAGGTATTTGACTTGGTAACACACACTATCTTGATTAAAAAAACCCTAGAATGATATAAACCTAAGATGTCATACATTGAACAGATTAAAATGGATAAGTCTCACGATGTAATTGTAAATGGGAAATTGTCATTGAACAGGTTTGTTTCCAGTGGAGTTCCACAAGGATTGGCTCTTGGCAATATGCTATTTAATGCTTTTTCAGTGACCATGAGGAAAACATAAAATCATCATTGATCTAGTTTTCAGGTGACACACAAATTAGGGGAGTAGTAATAACGGATAGGACAAGTCACTGATACAGAGAGATCTGATCCCTTCGTAAACTGGGTGCAAGCAAACAATATCTGTTTTTAATAGCTTAAATGTAAATGTGTGTGTGTGTGTGTGTGTGTGTGTGTGTGTGTGTGTGTGTGTGTGTGTGTGTGTGTAGATAGATAGGAACAAATAATGTAGGCCATAATTATAGGATGGGGGACTTTATGCTCCCGAGGTGATGCTCTGGCTAAAAGAGCTAATGCGATCCTAGGATGCATAAACAGGGGGATCTTGTTTAGGAGTAGAGAGGTTATTGAACCTCCTCAATACCTGGTACTGGTGCTACAAATACTAGCGTACTGTGTCCAGTTCTGGTACACACAATTGAAGAAAGATATTGATAAATTGGAGAAGGAGCAGAGAAGATCCACAGTACTAATTAAAGGATTAGAAAACCTGCCTTCAGGGGCATCGCTGTCCCAAAAATACGGGCGGGGCCCAGATCCTGATCCATCACACAGGGAGGGCCCAATCTGTCCAGGAGTCCTGACCCGATCCATCCCCAGGGTCCCAGTTGGAGCCCGGATCGGGATCCTGCTGCTGCCGGCCTGCGGCCCAGCCTTGGTGGGGACTGCATTGGGCTGCCACTGTTGGCCAGGCCCCGAGTCCCCAGCCCCAGTGCGGAGGCTGCATTGGGGCACCACCGGCAGCCAAGCCCCAGGTCCCTGACCCCAGCAGGAGCCGAATTGGGCTGGCAGTGGCCCCAGTCGCATTGGGGTGCCAGCAGTGGCTGGGCCCAGAACCCGGGGTCCAGCAGGAGCTGGATCAGGCTGGCAGCAGCTGCGCCCCGGATCCCTGGCCCCACTGGGGGCTGGATCGGAATGGCGGTGGCCCTAGCCTCATTGGGGCACCGGCCAAGCCCAGGTTCCTGGGCCCCAGTGGGGGCCAGATCGAGCCGGCAGCAGCCAAGCCCCAGATCCCCGGCCCCCGCAGGGGCCAGATTGGGATGGCAGCGGCCCCAGTCTCATTGGGGCCCAAGCCGAGCCCCGGATCTCCAGCCCTGGCGAGGGGCCGGATTGGACCAGCAGCGGCTGGGCAGGCCCCAGATCCACGGCCCTGCTGGGGTCTGGATTGGGCGGTGGAGGCCCTAGCTGCATTGGGGTGCTGATGGCGGCTGGGCCTGGATCCACGGCCCTGGTGGGGGCTGCACTGCACCGCCACTTGTAGCTGGGCCCCGGGTCCCCGCCAGACTCAGGGTACTGGTGCTGGGACTCGGGGCACATGCCCCATGTGCTCAGCGCCAGCGCCACTACTGCCTGCCTTCCCGTGATTCACTCGAATAACTCAATCTACTTAACCTCATGCAGAGAAGTTTAAGAGGTGACTTGATTAGTCTATAAGTATCTTCAGGGGGAGTGGGAGACTATTAATAATGCACTCTTCCCTTCAGTAAAGAAAGATATAACAGGATCCAAGGGCTGGAAGTTGAAGCTAAAAGAATTCAGACTGGAAACAAAGCATACATTTTTACCCATGAGAGTTGCTAACCACTGGAACAATAATTCTCCATCACTGACAATTTTTAAATCAAGATTGGATGTTTTTTTCCTAAAAGATAGGCTGTAGCAATTATTTTGGAAAGTTGTATAGACTGTGCCATGCAGGAGGTCAGACTAAATGATCACAATGTTCCTACTGGCCTTGGAATCTATGATGAGAGAGATGGAAGAATAGACTGTACTGAAGCAAAAGAAAGTGCGAAAGAGTGATGGGGAATGGCTTATTCTGACAGAAGAGATGTGATGTGAGAAACATCTTTATTCACTATAAAATCACACGTAAAACATACTGAAAAGTGTTATAAAGTAGTGAATATTATGCATGTTGCTATACACAGAGATAGGAATAAATACAGATAAAGCCCTCCATGCACACATTCTATTTGAATTACCAAGGCATCATTGTCACCACGTACACACAGAACTTTATTAATAGAGCCTTGCAAATACGCGGATATCCACATTATATCTGCGGATATCCGCATCTGCAGATACAGTGCGGATATCCGCAGACCATTTCTTGCAGATCGGAAATGGAGCCACATATTTTTATCTGTAAAGGGCTAGAGCCCTGCAAATAATCAGATATCCGTGGATATCCATATTATAGCTGCATCCGTGGATACAATGCGGATATCCGCAGACCATTTCTTGCAGATGCAGATTGGATACGGATCCACATATTTGTATCCACAAAGGGCTCTATTTATTAAACATATCTGCTGAACCAAAAGGTGGTCAGAGTACAAGTCAGTTTATAAAAGAGAGAGTCATCATTCTGTCACCATCACTCTGTACTTGGGGGATTTCAGAATGACCGATAACAAATTGGTCAGGCAGTAAACGGACCATTTGTAATTACTTCAGCTCACTCCCAGAATAAAAATGGGGCCTGGAGTAAACCAGTCTTGAGCTTCTGAAAAGCTACCACCACCACAATAAATAAATAAATATCTGAGAAAGGAATCAAACAGTAGTGAAGGAAAAAGTGAAAAAATTGTACCTGAGGCTGAGTAGAAGGGGCTCTGCATAGATATCTTGGGGATCGTAAGTGATCAGTATCGTATAATGCAAGACTACTTACTATAAGTCACCCAAGCATTTAGGGAGAGGAAACTTGTACAGCACCCTTCAGGTCAGGGGCTATAGCATCATCCAGGGATAAATGCATCCTGCAGGAGGTGGCGGGGAGATCAGAGTGAGTGCCATGATTTCACACCTTACTAGAGACACCATAGAGCTGCTTTTTGCTCTTGGCAGGAAAAGGAAAGTCTACCTAGCACTGGCTGAGATTTAGAATTTCTGGATTGTGATAAATGTTAACTTTTTTCAAAAGGTTGGTTTTGAACCACTTTGGCCTTAGGGCTAATGTAGATCTCAGCAGGGCCAGTGTCCCACACTGTCCCAGGCCATCTCCTTATGCTTACTAGTATCCCCACAGTCAGCAATGCAGGGGCAAGACCCCCTCAGCGACCTGACTTCGAGGACCAGAACGACTTCCTACTCTCTGCAGTTGCAAGCACTGTATAATCTGTCCCATCTCAGGTGTTTAAAGCATGCTCAGGGTTATTTAAAACCGCAAAACCCTGATGCTGTCTTGTAATTTTAACATTGATAGAAAAAGAGGGACGGTGGTGTATTGACAAAGACAATATGCTTTCTATATTTGAGGTTTTCAATCCAAAGTGGGAGGCGGTGGAGTGTGTTGGTATTCATTTATTTCTGTGTTATCTGAGTCTTTGAAAGACATTGAAGAAAATGCCTCCCTGGAGAAAGGCATCATTTCAAAATGTTCCCTAACTCCATGATCAAGCAGCTCAGGGCCGGTCTATGGTGCTGGGAAAATTTGTTGGCAATCGATCGGTGTTACGCAAACTACGACAAAGTGGCTTGTGTAACTCCTGTCGACTTCCTGAGTGTGTTCACTGTGCTACACTGACAGAAACTATCGACACAGCATTACCCCATTTGGGGGAGTGGTTTTACTAAGTTGATTTCTGGATCAGTTAAGTCAATCTGGAACTTATGGGTCAGTTAAGTCGATCTGGAACTATCGATAAAGACGTTGCCATGAGTGTAGATGTGGCCTCACGAACAAGTTACTTTTAATTTCAGGCTTCTTCAGTGCCTTTCCCCACCAGGGCCTTTCATTGACCCACATCGATACACGCCTCAGTGTGGACGCAACTTCCTTTTCACTGTAGTGTGTAGTGACAGATACCCTACATGCCGCTGTCAGTAGTGCTCAATGTAGATGTACCCTACAATGTTCCTTAATTAGGATGGTAGAATGTCACATGCTCTTTGCACTGGCATAAATGACTGCAGAAGGTGCAGGACACTGGTGAACCAGACCCCTTTATACTAATGTAGATCTTTTAAAACTCATTTAAACCCCCTTACACACATTAGGGAATCGGAGTTTGGACTACAGGGGTATGATCTACAATGCGCTCCACCGTACTGTGGTGTAATTCCTCTGTGTGGATGCATCAAAGGTGAACTAAATGTTGTCTGCTATGCATTAACCTAACCCTCTTTGAAGAGAACTAAGTTAATGCAAACTAGGTACCTGTTCACATTGGCACCATCCACAGGGAAGAGAGACAACACAGCACTGTGGTGTGTGCTGTAATTCACACCCCCTGAAATCCAACCTATGTGTAAACAAGTCCTGATATTCCTGTGGACCTCCAACATGTTCCCTTTTCTGATGAACTAAGAGGACCAGTTCTAAACCCCTTACCCCAGTCCTACACCAACTGGCATAGCCCCTGCTCAGGGGCTCTCTTTAAAGAGCCCTTCTATGCCCTTCAGGATGCCAGAGTGGTGGTAACTGCAACCTTTGCATATCAGGGAATTGAGCACATTGACTGTACAACAGGCACTAAGTGGGAGGCTCAATGCCACTTTGTGCATCTGACATGGCATTGAAATATTATTCCTAGAAAGACAACAGAGTCTTGTGGCACTTTTAAAGACTAACAGATTTATTAATCGCATGAGCTTTCGTGGGAGAAAATCCCACTTCGTCAGACGCTTTCCTATCTTCAAAGCGTCTGACGAAGTGGGATTTTCTCCCACGAAAGCTCATGCGATTAATAAATCTGTTAGTCTTTAAAAGTGCCACAAGACTCTGTTGTCTTTCTACAATAGACTAACACGGCTACCCCTTTGGAATATTCCTAGAAAGGAGCCCAAGCTACAATGCTGGTATCTGGGTCCAGATTTCAAATCCCACCCCCAAAATGAGGGGAGTTTGGATCCAAGGGATTCATTCTGTCCCATCTTAGGCACAGCTATCAACATGACACTTTCACCCTTCCTGTGAAAGCAAACTGCAAAGCCTACTGGGATCATGGGGAAGATTCACATAACATTTGTAAAACCCTAAAGAGAGGTGACTTCTGATTTAAAAACAAAACAAAAACCTGTCCCACTGTGGCTACATAAATGGAAAATTCCATTCTGAAAGGAGCGAGAGGAGGGGCTTGAGTGGAATTCTATTGATATTTAGAATGGTCCGCTCTGATTGAATTGAAGGGGGTGGGTTGAAGCAAACATTCAGCAAATATTTCCCTTCTCCCCACACCCCCATGTGGCCACTTTTGCTGGCAGTCAGGATGTACGTGCTGAGTTGTTGCTGGGATCAGTGAGGGAGCCAATGCAGGACTGTGCTGCCTCCAGATGGAGCTTTTACTCTAGGTTATGTCCCTACAGCTCCATAAGAACTGCTTGCTGAGCTCAGCAAAGGGCGCAGGAAAGTACAATGTGAAATTCTCTCTCTGCTTGAGCACACGTGAGCCCTAAACAAACCAGAGCCTAATGCAGAATCAGTATACTTCAAATGCTAATTATATATCTGACAGCAATTCTTTTATTAACCCTACCCAGGCATGACATGACTGGGGCGGGGGGTGTTGAATTGGGCCCTTGTCTGTTCAGGCTTCTACTCTGGACTCTCTGCTTACAGGACTTAATTACAGTGACCCAGTTTATAGCTAGGAAGGCCAATCCCTCCACCACCCCAAAACAAAACCCAACCTCTGCCCCTTTCCACACCCCCAAGTCTCTTGATGTCTTACAACATTGTAAATATTGCTCTGTGCTTTCGGGAGAGGAACATTAAGAGCTCTGCAGGTGGATTTCTTCTCCACCCCAATTTTTCACACGTTGCTCAGCTGTCTATAAAAATGTGCTACAATGCTTTGTTGGTGGCAAGATGACATTTGCACTACAACGCCAAGGAGCTGAGAGAGTTTCAGGGTGGGAGATAGCAGAACTTCCAGGGTGAAATGATTTTGCAGCTGCCTAAGGCCACCTGTGCTGCCGATATACCTTGGCTCCTTTGTTCAAAGGGGTCAGAAGCAGAGATGGCCTACAGTCCCTTTGTTTCAGCAGCAGCTCTCTCCAGGAGGCCAGGCCTACTTCAGGAGCATGGGTCATTTTTAAAAATCATGTTAGCTAGCATGTTTTTAAACATAATTTAGCACCAAGCATAGACTGGGTTTAAAAGTGTCACCGATAGGCTCCATGACAAATGAATGTATTGTATTTTTCATAGGCGTTCAATCCCTGTCCTCTCAAGAGTTTAACATTTGTTAATTAAAAGATGGGCCACTAAATTTTCAAACACATCCTCTCCTCACAGACTCATAGGTCAGAAGGGACCAGTATGATCATCTAGTCTGATTTCCTGCACAGTGCAGGCCACAAAACCTCACCCACCCACTCTTGCAAGAAGCCTCTAACCTACCTCTCTCCTAGTTTGGACAGGCCCTGTGGAAACTTAGGGATGGGGATGCAGTCAGACAACATGGCAGAGGAGAAGCCATTGGATTTGTGACCTGTACAAAAGTTCCACCTGCTGTAAATCCCATGAAAGGGGGCACTACAGGATAACCCTCTTGACCCTGGTCTGTAGAAAAATGAATTATACAGCCTCTCAGGCCTTCGATATTGCCACAGGGCTCAGGGGAGAATTCCATCTTCCCACCCCTACATTGGTCCCTTGCACAAAGCAATGGGGGGCAGAGACTGGGTGGTTCTAACTCAGAGTAATATTTCCATATGCAACATTCATTACAGTGAGAGAAAACTATTACTATTTAATTTTGAATGGTTAATATTCATCAACTGTTTATGAAAGTACTTTGACCTGTAATGATGACAAACACACTGCCTGATAAAGATGGAAGAGGAGATCCTCTTTGTGAATGTGAAATCAGAAGAGTAAAGAAAATTACATTTAAAAGACTTCATTATGCCATTAAATATGTGAAATGACTTTTTCTACTCCATTTTAATTTTGGCATATTTCTTTTTTAAATATCCCTGACACTTTTATGAGATGGGGATATAAGGAGGCATCAACTGCAATAGCACGAAGAATTCTGACTACTGTATCCATCATTCGAATAGAAATTTCCATTTCATTTATCATTAAGAAAAATCAACAGTCTTTCTGCCCATTAGTATACTTTGTATTTTCCATATATCTATAAAAAGAGAGGACTCTGTATTAGTGCTTCAAAGACATCATATAGAACAGTGGTTCCCAACCTTTTTGAGTAACAGCCCCACTGCTGAACACTAGGTTAAAAACACGCTTCCTCATCCCCTTAACCTGCCCTCTCACGAGCCATAAACACACACAGTCTCTATAAAACATAACAATTAATAACACTAAATTATATTAATATTAATAATAAATTACTCTTATCTGAATAAGATGCTAAGCCTTTCCTGGCACAGCCGCCATTGCACACCCTGTATGGCCCTGCTTCTTCCTGTCCCTCACGGACTGAAGATAATGGAGATGGGCCCTGGCAGGTTGGCCAGGGCTTCTCCAGGCCCCCACCAGCTGGGGCTGCTTTTTGTCAGCCAATGAGGGGCTGGGAGTGGAAGGCTTCTCCACTTTGGCTGGTGCAGAGTTTGAGGCTGTTGAGCTGAACTCGGTGTGGAGCTCATGAGCTAAATGACCTCACTATAACTGAAGCCTTGTGGACCTCTTGTAATCTTCGGTGCTCCCCAAGGAGGTCCTGCCCACAAGTTAGGTACTGTTGATATAGAGCCAAACACCAAGGCCCTTCTTTAGGGCTAGGTTGTATCGAACCCTTATATCGATGTGCAAGGAGTTCTTCAGAATACAATCATGTGGGCCAACACTTTGGCCAGCACACTGGGGGATTGAATTAGGGACCTCCAGAGCCAAAAAGATAAATCTCTACTGCTTGGGCTAAAGAAGCAGGCTCTTTAGCAGACTCCCAGTTACGGACAGAAGGAGTGTATCTGGTAGTGGGTTTTGGATCAGGGACGTTCAGAGCAAAAAACCCATGAATTTCTTCAGCTTCAGCTAAAAATCCAGGCCTTTTAAAACCAAAGGGTGGAGGTGGAGGCAGGGCCATGGCATGCTCCCCACTTTGCACTGGTCAGCACCTCTGATCAGCTACAGAGAGAGCCCCTCAAAGAATGACATAGCATCTGAGCTCCCACTGGGAATTCCAGGAGGTCGTGCATCTGCCTGGGTTACACTGCCTCCTACTACTGAGATATGGTGTCTTTCACCCCACGCAACACAAGGCTGCCACTATGAGGCCCTATCCTGCCCACAGTCTTTATTTACTCAAATAAAACATTCACTGAGCACAATGGCACAAATCCTGCAGTCAAACAAGCTCCTCACTGATGTCACTGGGTGCTTTGCCTGATTAAGGGCTGAAGAAAAACTGAGCAAAAAGGCTTGGGATTTGGCCTGTTTAAAATAATCATTGGGTTTTTTTTTAAACCTGTTCCCCCCCCCCCTCATGTTAATTAGAGTGTTAATTTTCACAATTAATGCTAGCTTTTGGCAAGAAAGCGCAGTTGCTCTTTATTAACATGCACCTAAAGTCCAACAACCCTTCATAACAAAACATGTTCTCTTCTGCTTCCATTCTTGTAGTGTGCGTATCATTATGATGTTTGAGCCCCATACGCCTCTTCAGCATTGCCCAAGGCATGTCTCATATCTAGGTCTCCAGATACTACATAGCGTGAGTCTGTTCTTTCCTGTTCTCCTCTGATATCTCTGCCAGCCACATATAACTCTGTGCCTGTAACTTGCAGGGAAAGAAGTCACCTGTCTGGTAAGCCAGGCTTTTTGTTTTCAGGAGGACAGATTTTCAAAATACCTCATGGTCAGTTTTTGTAGAATTCTGGATTTGCACCTCAGGCACCTAAATGGAAATGGAGCTCTTTTGAAAATCAGTCCCCAGCCATGGGTGCTGCTGATTTCTTTTAAAAATTCTAGCTAATGGGAGCCTGATCCAAAATCCAGTGGGTGGAGAGAATGGCCAGCCAGGCCCTCTCCATGCAGGATCTGGGGAGATAAAGGGACTGGCACGACAGGCTCAGCCAGGTCCGGGCAGAGGAAATATGCTCACCCCTGGGTTCCTGCTTCCAGTCTTACCAGGGGTCAGGGTCTCAGGAAGAAGAGGAGGAGCAAGGCAGAGGGACCCAAGGATGGGGGTGGGGGAAGGGGCAGTGCCAGAGTCCCAGCATTTGTGCAAGTCCCCCAAATTGACTTGAGCCCTGGGGCAAGGGTCCAATTGGCCCATACAGTAATCCACCACTATTTAAGCACCCCTAGAATGCCAGTGTCCCTAGGCATGTGCCTACTGTGCCTAACTGGAAGTCGCTTCCTCCCCAATGGTCAGTCCCAGCCCTAAAGATTGCCTGTAAATTTCATCAAGCTTGAGGCACCTTAACAAAGCAGTGTAGCCCTGAAGTCTCCTCCTCACAAAACAGACGATTAGGGATAATCTCACTGTAGCTAAAGGACCAGCATACGTTGTGTCAGGCATATGAATCTGCCCCTTTCTGCTCAGCATCTATCTATACTGGTGAGGGAGAGACAGTCCCACATCTGAAGGAGCACTCAACTGGAAGAGAAAAGAAAATCCTTGTGGAGAGCTCAAAGATTCTAATGTAGGGTTTGCACTATTAGGAAAAATACACTAAGCACACTGCTGGGATAAAAATAGGTGAGGAAATTGTACAGTAATACACTCTCCTGATGTTACCCAATAATGCTGGCTTTAAAGGTTAATGTAATTTAACTCACTCTCAGTTATTACTGTGAAATAATACATCAAGGATTCCTCTGTAACCACATAACAGATACAGGGTGCTTTATGATAAACACTGACAATAAAATGGAGAAGAATTTTACAATGTTATGCTTGCATGAATCGTAGGATAAACCCCCTGTGTATGTGTGTGTGAGAGATGCAGAATGCTTGGCTTTTATTTTATCAGATAGGTTTATACATCTATCTTGTGCTGTTACTCAGTGCAGATAGCATGGCAATGTATTGACATATTTTGCTTATTTCTATGCAAGTTCAAATCAGATTAATGCGGCTAGAAACAGGCTGCACCATGCAAACTGCAGATGACAAAGGGTGATTTTTTTTATCAGCTTATACCAGCCCAATCTGGTCAGAATCAAATGGTCCAGCAAAAAAGCATATCCCTGACCCTAGGGTTTTCCCCCTATAAAATATTCCAGCCCTACTGCAAACCATGCAGGTGCCAAAGCTCATCGAAAAAGCTCACAAGACCATTTTCCAATGGAATGTGTTAATCACCTTACTATGTGACACTGTCTTTTCTACCATAATATGTAGAAAATACATACATATTGACTTTATGGGTTATAATGGGGCTTCTTTAATGAATATTGGTAAAATACTTTGAGATCTTCACATTAAATGCACTCAAAAGCTGAATGGGAGGATTTGAGCACACACAGTGGATGTATTTTATTATTAATAAAGTCACAAGATCATAAGAATGGCCATGGTCTAAGCAAAGGCCCATCTAGCCCAGTATTCTGTCTTACAACAGTGGCTAGTTCCAGGGGTTTTAGAGGGAATGAACAGAACAGGGGAATTATCAAGTGATCCATCCCCTATCATTCACTCTCAGCTTCTGACAGGCAGAGATTTAGGGACACCCAGAGCATGGGGAGAATGGAACTATCCTCCATGAATTTATCTAATTCTTTTTTTAATCCAGTTATACTTTTGGCCTTCACAACATCCCCAGGAAATGAATTCCACAGATTGCCTTTAATTTAATTTCCTCCCACTCTGTAACTTTCCTATCTTCAAAGCGTCTGACGAAGTGGGATTTTCTCCCACGAAAGCTCATGCGATAAATAAATCTGTTAGTCTTTAAAAGTGCCACAGGACTCTGTTGTCTTTACTTCCTTTTGTTTGCTTTAAAATGGCTGTCTATTCATTTCATTGGGTGATGCCTGCTATCTTGTGTTATGTAAAGGGGTAAATAACACTTCTTTCTTTAGTTTCTCCTCACTAGTCAAGATTTTACAGACCTCTGTCATATTCCCCCTTAGTCATCTTTTTTCCAAACTGAACAGCCCCAATCTTTTTAATCTCTCCTCATATGGAAGTTGTTCCATTCCCCTAATCATTTTTATTGCCCTTCTGTGTACTTTTTCCAATTCTATTTTTTTTTTCAGATGTTGATTGCTGGTGTATATTGTATGAATGCTTTCCAGGAAATATCCACAGTGACTCCAAGATCTCTTTTTCAAGTGGCAACAGCTAATTTAGATCCCATCATTTTGTATATAGATAGTTGAGATTATGTTTTCTAATGTACATTATTTACACTTAGGAATATTTAATTTCATCTACCATTTTGTTGCCCCAATCACCTACTTTACATCCTTTTAACTCTTCGCAGTCAGCTTGGACATAACTATCTTGAGTAATATTGTGTCTTCTGCAGATTTTGCCACCTCATGTTTCCATATCATTTATGAATAAGTTGAACAGCACAGGTTCCAGTACAGATCTTTGGGTGAACCCACTGTTTACCTATCTCCACTGTGAAAACTGACCATTTATTCCTACCCATTGTTTCCTATCTTTTAACCAGTTACTGAGCCATGAGAGGACCCTGCCACTCATTCCATGACTGCTTACTTTGCTTAAGAATCATTGGTGAGGGACTTTGTCAAAGACTTTCTGAAAGTCCAGATACACTATATCTATTGGATCATCCTTATCCATGTTTGTTGACTCTCAAAGAATTCTAATGAATTGGTGAGGCACGATTTCCCTTTCTAAAAGCCATGTTGATTCTTCCCCAACATATCATGTGCATATATGTGCCTGATAATTCTGTTCTTTACTAAAGTTATAACCACTTTACATGTTACTGAAATTAGGTTTACAGGCCTGTAATTTCCAGAATTTTCTGTGAAACATTTTTAAAAAATTGGCGTCACCTTAGCTACTCTCCAGTCATCTGGTACAGAGGCTGATTTAAGCAATAGGTTATATACCACAGTTCGTAGTTCTGTAATTTCATATTTGAGTTCCTTCAGAACTCTTGGGTGAATACCATCTAGTCCTGGTGTCTTATTACTATTTAATTTATCAATTTGTTCCAAAATGTCCTTTACTGACACCTTTATGTGGGACAGTTCCTCAGGTTTGTCATTTAAAAAGAATAGCTCTGGTGTGGCGCTTTTAAAAATTTCTGTCTGTCTTGCTATCCTTCTTTTCTCCTCTCTATAAATCTCTCCCTCTTTTCCTTGCAATCTATTCCTTTTCCCCTCCCTCTTTTCTCTTGCCCCATCACTCTCTCCCTCCTCTTTCAGTTTCAGTTCTCTTGTTCCCCTTTGGTGTGCCTTGTTACTGGGAGCACCTTATATTAAGGTACATAAGGATGTGATTTACAAAACTTGTCTGCACTGCATGCATATCCAGATAGCAGCAATGTAGCATGCACTGGACTAATATAAAATCTGCAACTGATTCTCTAGAAACAGGTTCTTTTTGTTGGTGCCAAAATCAGGATCAGCAATCTGGAGTGGATAATTCAAGACATTATCCTACATCCTTTAATCACTGCTATTAGGATCAGACCCACAATCAGGTGAACAATTTCTGGCTATTCCCCCCACCCTGGGATCAGTCAAAAGAGATCCTGATCTTTTTCCCTTCCCTTCTAGGCCACGTTTACACCGACAGCGACAAATTCACTGCTGTCAAATCAATCTTTCCAGATCAACTTAAGACCTGCTAAGTCAATCTGGAAATTGAGTTAATAAAACAACTCCCTCAAGTGGCATAGCCCTGCATTAACAGGAACACATTTTCCATCAGCAAAGTGATGACGCCACATGGAAAGGGGAATTAGGAAGTCAACGGGAGTTACGCAAACTACTCTGCATAGCTTGCATAACTCCCGTTGACTGCCGCTGAATTTCACTGCCACTGTAGACCTGGCCTAAGTTTGGGTTTTGCCTGAACAGACTCACTTGTGTCTGCATGGAGTGGAGGAATGCCAAAGTGCTACTACGGGGTTCCTTGCGTAGACCTTCTTTTTGGTTTCAGCAGCTCTCATATGACAATAAAGTGCAATCCTTCTCCTGGCGGGTGCGGCTGCGGATATCCGGATATAATGCTAACAAAATAAACCTGACAAATAGCTAACTCAGGGCTTGTCTTCATTGATGGTGGAAAATTTGCCACTGTCAGATTGATATTCTGGATCAACTGATTGGGTCTGTGAAGACTCGCTCAGTCAATCAGGAAGTTGATCCCTAAATACCACCCCGGCAACTGGAGTGGAACTAAGTTGAAAAGAGGGCCCTCCCTTTGACTCAGCACAGTGGATGTGCCAGATGTAACGAAGTTGAAGGGAGATACACAAGTTATTTTAAGTAACTTGTATATCTCCCTTTGATTGCCACCGAAAACGACGGGCACTATAGACCTGCCCTCAGTTTCACCACAGTTCTGCTCCTTCTGCTGGTCTAATCCTTTGTAATAGCATGAGTGAGAAACAGAAACAAAGCAGACAAATCAGGGGAACAGAGAATCAGAGGTGGAAGGGCAAATACATAGGGGATTGGAGGAGGGAAGATCCAGATCCCGTAGACTTTTAGAGCATTGCTTTTTTTTTTTTTTTTTTTTACATTATGCAGAGACTCTGACATACTTCATCTTTACCTGCCGCACAGAGTAATACTTCAAAACCTATCCCTTGGTCACTTTGCTCAACATAATGGCTGGAGATGAATCAGGGGTCTAATGCCCTGGTGAATGAAATGGCAAATTGTTCTTTATTCTTTTTTTTTTTTTAATGGCCTCAGATGAATTTTTTTTTTAAGTTTCAGAAATTGCCTGGTTACAGAATCCCAGCTCTCAACCCCCAAAGTCCCAGGTGGCTCCTTTTAATTGTCCATATAAATTGCTTTCTATTTTGGACACCATGAATATCTCAACAGTCTTTCTCTTTCTCCCTTCTGGGCACCTCCAGATGTGCTTGGAAATCCCCCAAAGAGGCCAAATGAGAACTCTTTCCCATTGTTGAAAATAATGAAATATTAAAGAAGTGAGTTACACAAAAGGACCAGCTAACTCCCCAGCAGTCTAACAAAGTGAAAATACAGTTTCTGGTATTGATCCAAGAGGAAGGAGACTTTAAACATGAATAACCAGTCCCAGAGCAGAAACCAGAAGGACACAACCTCAGAATGCTCCACAGAACTCTTCATGCACCTAAGGTGAGATTTATGGTACTCTTCACAGTACCAGCAACACCACCACACAAGATATTAGGATAGGAAGTGAAGAACAGCAGTGTCAGCTGAAAGTCTAGGATAAGCGTGGAGACTTGTGGTGGACTTGGGACAGGAGACCAGGGCAAAAAACTTTATTTCTTCTTTTGCACTTTTCTAGTACCTTCTACTTTCAAATCTCAAAGCTCTTTTGCAGTCATTAGTTAGCCCTATGTTATTGATGAAGAAAATGGGGCAAAGAGAAATTAAAGACGTTTGAAGTGTCATAGCAAATTAGTGGCAGCTCCAGGAACTAAACCTCTGCTTTAATTTCAAGACTAGCCTTCCTTCTGGGAAAGCTGCTCAGGATGTTTTTAATGACCATGAGTGAACAGTATCTCTGTTTTATGTCTCATTGGAAAAAAGGCATCTCCAGCAGCAGCCAGGATTCAGTGCTAATGCAGAAGGAGAGTGCCTTCTACTGAGTCAGCCACATGGTTTTCTGCAGAATGCTGGATTTCTTTGGAAGTGCCTGACCCCAAATAATGCCTCCAACCCAGGCACCATGGTTTTTAGAATCTATGACAAAAATCAGAGCCTAGCTGCAGGCTTGAAAATGAAGTGCAAAGCACTGCTAGACACGCTGCCAAATGTATCATTGTGAGGCAGGGCTGCATTTTCTGCAATACACATAATGACACTTGGAGCTAGATGGGTCCAAGTGACATTGGCTAAAGCATAAATGTTCATTATATTTAAAACTAAACCAAAGCTGAAGTATCAGAGAGATGGGGAAAGGCCATTTTCCTGTGCACTACATTGGCAATGTCCCCTGAGTATAAAGGTTGGTGGTGTAGGAGAAAGGTTATTTAACTCCTCCTTTTCACCAAATTCAGACCTTGCTGTTTGCCTGCTGTCTTGGAAAGGACTTGGAAGTTAGAAAAATGGCTGCAGCTAAATTTGAATAAAACAGATATGATCCTGGTAGGTTGAGGAATAGAGAGGGGGATTGTACTTGCAGTTCTGGATTATAGTTTTGGGTCCTTTCGCATCCCTTTGCTGCTTCTGGATATGCAGAAAACACTGGCAACTTCTGTCTGAGGCCAATGAGGAGACGGTTATCT
The DNA here is from genome assembly GCA_007922175.1 of Pelusios castaneus. Taxonomy (NCBI): domain Eukaryota; kingdom Metazoa; phylum Chordata; order Testudines; family Pelomedusidae; genus Pelusios; species Pelusios castaneus. The sequence continues at coordinate 3,533,631 of ML685767.1, forward strand.
CCTCTGGCCAGATATGAGCATTGCCAAGGTAATCCATACTTTCCTCTCCTCCAGACTGGACGATTGTCATGTGCTGTCCTTGGGGCTGCCCTACTTCTTAGTAAGCATGATCTTTCAGTACACCCCTTTCCTCCTCACCTGTCCTGATCACCCACTCAGTTCTTCGTGTTATTCAAGATGCTATGCTGGAGACACCTGTAGAGCTGTACATTCATTTCTTATTCTGAGAACCACTTTGTAAGATAGATACCCTCTCATGTTCCTGTCTTCTTTTCCATTACCCCACCCCCTATTGCTTGGCTCCCATAATCTTTCAATTTTTGGAGCACCAGGGAAGGATCTTCAAATAACCAGGACTCCAGGGACGATAGTCTGAGCACCAGTTAGCTAAAAAAACCCTTTTCTTTACCTCATCTCACTGCACAAGCAGAGGTCTGCATTGTGCAGGAGGTCAGACTAGATGATCATACTGGTCCCTTCTGACCTTAGAGTCTATGAGTCAATGAGTCTGTAGCTTAGGGCATCCCAGCTATTAGAACGCAAGGCTCAGGTCTGATCTACACTTAGAAGTCAGGTCAGCATTGCTACAATGCTCAGAAATGTGAAAAATCCACACCCCTGAATGCAACAGTTTTACTGACATAGTCTCCAGTATAGACTCAATTAGATCAATGGAAGAATATTTCCATCAACGTAGCTACTTTTGCTTGGGAGGTGGAATTCCCATACTAATGGAAAAAACCCCTTTTATCACTGTAAACCATAGCCCTACAGTGCACAGCTGTGCCACAGTAGCTCCTGTAGTCTGGATCGGTGGCTCTCAACCATACCAGATGACCGTATCCCTTTCAGGAGTCTGATTTGTCTTGTGTATCCTCAAGTTTCACCTCTCTTAAAAACTACTTGTTCACAAAATCAGATGTAAAAATACAACAGTGTTGTAGCACTCTGTTACTGAAATATGGCTTACTTTCTCATTTTTACCATATAATTATGAAATGAATCAATTGGAATATAAATATTGTACTTACATTTCAGGGCACCATATACAGAGCAGTATACACAAGTCATTGTTTATATAAAATTTCACTTTGTACTGACTTTGCTGGTGCTTTTTATGTGGCCTGTTGTAAAACTAGGCAAATATCTAGATGAGTTGAAGTACCCCCTGTAAGACCTCTGCATACCCCCCTAGGATACACATACCCCTGATTGAGAACCACTGGTGTATATTTAGCCACAGTTTGCCAGCACTGGCAGATTTATCCTCTGGATCCTAAGCTTGTGAAGCTATAGATCATGCAAAGATGCTTTCTGACTCAGTCAGGCTTTCAACTGAACATTTTTGGGGATGGAGAGGCTGTGTTTTTTGTTGGATTGGATGTTCTGAGTCAGAGGAGCATTTATGAAGGGTTGAACATTGTGAGTCATTTTGATGTCTGCATCTGTTAATATTACTTTATTGTATGTAGTTACTTTTGTTATAGCTATTACGAGATAATAAATAAATAAAATATTATGACTTAGTGACTGCAAAGCTGATTTTGTTAACAGGGTTATTCCCCCTCTGTTACCTATATTTGTTTAAAGTGGCTTCATTTAACATTTATATAGGCTTTGGTGCAGAGAAAATGTGTTATAACTGGAGTTTGTCCTAAGGGATCCAACAGTACTAACAGCTACATTATCTACAGAGGCCGATATTGCTAAACAATTATATGAAAAGATATCATTTAGGTCACTTAAAATTATTTTTACACAATAGTTTTGCAACAAAACACTGTGAAAGCTAATCTGGCTTTAACCATTCATCTCACTGCTGGCTGTGAAGAGGCACAAACATCTGCCAGATGCAGGAGGGAAAAACAGGGCTGTTTGGATGCTGCTCCACTGAAGTAGGGTCTGTACCCCCAAAGTTGTGCAAGAGGCAGATTCACTTTTTATGCTCATCTGCGCTTACATTTCTCCATCTTGCTCCATCATGGCTTTTCAATGTGCACCCTGCTTAACTACCTTCTTCTGACATTACAAATTCAGCCTCCATGGTCTGGAGGAACTAGCACTCTGTGGGGAATCAAGAAATCCTCATTTCTAAGCTCAGCTCTGCTTATCACTCACCCTGTGGCCTTGGGCAGGTCACATCATTTGTCAGTGCTGCAGTTCACCCATCTGTTAAGTGGGGTGATAAAAGTGATCCCTCACCAGGACGGTTAGATCCATCCTTTGAGCAGATAACAAGCTATGTAAATGATGATTAGCATGATGATGGTGCTGTGGTTGGGGTGTTTGCTCCTCACTTAACCTGAATGGATTAAGGGAACTTGCAAAGGACTAATTAATCTAGTAGGTTGCACCTGGGGGAGAATTAGCTGTAATGAAAGATGAAGCTCAGCTAAACAGGTATGGCTGGGCTGATACAAAGCTAGGAAGCTGGGCACATAAGAGGCTGTAAGGAAGTAAACTGCAGTTATTCCTTGGGAGTTTGAGTTGGATTAGAACACTGAGAAGGAAAAAGAGAAAGGAAGTAAGAAGGAGCACAGAGAAATAGTAACAGTGGACAAAGTGGTTGCTGGAGAGAGGTTCTCTGTGCAGGAACCCAGAGCAGTGAGTGGACTCCTGTTCTCCTACCCACAACTGAGAAAGTGGCCTAGTTTTAGATTAGAGGGTGGCCTGGAAAGGCAGCTGGACAATTGATCTGGAGAGACTTTGATACCCTGGAAGGGAAACACATATAGTGGCTTGGCTGGAGGGCCAAGTTATGAAGCAGCAGCAGCAGCAGCAGCAGCAGCAGCAGCAGCAGCAGCATCATGATCATGATCATGCTGATATCCAGAGACACCAAGTGGGGCCATGGCGAGAGCCACCAAAAGTAAGGGGTCATGAGAGTTGAATGGGATCTAATCCCCAGAGCAGCCAGGAGGAGGTGCCCTGATGGTGAGTGATCCTGTCACAGATGCTCATTTACTCCTAGACTTTTCTATCTGCGTCCCAGAGTGGAACCCAGTGTGAGCATGATGTAACCAATTTAACTTGTGGTTATAAAGAAAATCAGCCACTGTGTTTATTCAAAACTGCAGCTCTCTTCCATACCACACTGTGCTCTGTACAAGGGAGACCATCCCTGATCTCTGGAGGTTGCCCACTTTTGGGTGAAGGGAGCATTCATTGTCTGTGCTCATTCTGTTTGGGACTTTCCTTTACCCTGATCCATTCATGCAGATGAACAAATAACCCATATAATGCATAATTTAGACGACAAATCCAGCCTCTTTTACTGCCTACAGAATAGCTGTGAGTAGTTTGCAATTTCCATAATGTATTTGTTCAAAATTATTCTGGGTGGTGGTGTTGGGGGCACAGTGTTTTTTAACTCTATGTATCGATCATGAGCAGTCTTCTATGAGAGTTCACTGTCCACTATTCAAACTGTTGGTTATTTAGGGTTGTTCAGATTAATCATGAGCGTTACTTGTGTTCCCTGATTGGATGAATGTGCAGGCATGACCTCCATGAAGAATCAAGCATTTGACTTTGAAATTCACTTGATTATATGAATATTCATGCCAGTAAGACCTAATTATGCCAACACTTGTGAAAAGTGAACACAACCCATAACCAAAGAAAATTAATTAAAAAACTCAAGGGAGTTTGTATAGACATTTTGCCTTCAGTCTTCAATCAGATTTAATGATCTCAAATACCCCATCCCTAAAGACACCACGCCCTTCTTGTTAAGAATGGTTCTCACTTTCCTTCATTCCTTGCTGGGCTTTCTCAGGCTAACTTGCCAATAAATCCTTTTCCTACAGTGTAAGTACCTACCTCTCCTGGCATCAAGGTTCAGCATTGTGGTGATCTCCTAGGTAATCATACATGATGTACTTGTCTCTCTAGACAGCCATGATATATTTGTGAGAAGTCAGAGCATGTCCCCTGAATGTTCAGACTTTCTTAGGACTCTTTGGAAGGCCTGAAAAGTTCATCCTGTTTTTAATAGGGATCTCCTCTAAATCCCTATTCTATAAGTCTCCTGTCCAAAATCAGCTGAATGATACTCCTACAAAATCATGTGCTATGTTAGGAAGAAAGCTATATGGTGGAGCAGGGTCAGTGTGTATGAGAAAAATCTGTGGTCAGGAAGGGTGGACTCAGACACCTGGAAAAAGGAGACAGAGACCTTTGTGGCTTTTCAGCAATGAGAACTCCCTAAGGCAGACATATACCCTGTATGTTCTTTGTGTTTGTGGCTGTTTCTGTTCTAACAGAGACTGGATGTGCTGTTGAAGGCTTGGGAGGAAAAATGCACCTTGCATTTCATAATAAAGGTGGTGGGTGATCCTGGGGATAATATGATTGTGCGCTGTGTACTATGAAAAGAGGCTGGGAATGGAAGATTGGATTTTTACTTGTTTTGTACCAGGAATGAATAGTCCAAGATAGAGTGTGGTTCTGAAATACAGCAATCATTGTGCTCCTTTCGTTGTACCTCATATCAAGAATCTTTTCTATTCAGGTTCTCATGCTGCCCTCATCACTGTAGAGTATTAAGTGATGTGCCTAACATCTGTCACGTATGGCTTATTGTTTCATCCTCTCCCCTGGGAGACAATTGTTGTATGCAGTGCAGTGTTTTGGTTTGATAGGTTTGGGGGTTTAATCCAATATTATATAATACACACAAAATACGTATGTGCAGGCTGCTGTCTGTTAGAGATAGGAGTTGAAGAAATGCACCTTGCAATTGAAGCAGAAGGTGAAGGAGGTTTGTGATAGTTCTTAGTTCCTAGGAAAATTCATTCCATGGAGTGGGATTGGCCCTTCAGAAAGTTTTCTTTCCCACACTGACAAATTTTACCCTAGAAGCAGAAAATTCCCTTGTAACTGAGGTGCAGATTTGTCAACCTCAGTCTTCATCCTAGATTTTTAAATAATCTTTTAGAGACACTGGGCACAAGGCTTTGAGTACCTTGAAGATGGGGAATGATACCTTGAACTTGGCTCAATATTCTATGGGAAGTCAGCATAGGGAGTAGAGGACAGATTGGGCGTGCTTGCAGTATCCCATGGTGGTGAAGAGACACGCTGCAGCATCCAGTACTAGTTGGAGCTTCCCTAGAGCGTATGGCTTTATGCCAGGTATATCACATGCTGTAGTCCAGGTAGGAGATGACCAAGATATGTGTAACTGAGGCCAGGGCTAGCCCTAGCTCTGTTTTCCACCTTCTCCTGGATAGACTATTTCACAGCCTGGTTCTCCTTCCTCTTCCCTGTTGTTCACTCTGCATATCCTCCTTTTAAGCTCTCTCTCCTAGCATATCCTGTACCCCAAACAAGTCTCCTATCTACTTGATCTTTCATGGAAGGGAATCAACCTTTTCCTTCTGACATCTCCCATATATCACCTTCAATTAATGTCACTGTTTGTTTCGTGTTTCTCTGATTTTTAAAGTGTGTGTGTGGAAGAAAGGGAGGCACATCAGAGCGATGGGGCAGCACTGGGATTGCATTATCCTTTACAAACTGAAGCTAGTAAGTTCAGCAGCACTGAAGTGGTTAACTGTAGCATCAGTATCATGGACCTATTCTACTAGAGAGGCACCAGGCCACATCATTCAGATGCAGCAGCAGAACTGAATGTCTCAAGAAAACCAGAGGGTATTTGAACCTAGAGTTATGGTTTTTAGCCTGGTATAAAGGGGACATGTGAAATCCATGTACCAAAAGGCACATACAGAGTTAATACTGAAAACCTCATTACATCCAGAAGTGCTGACTTTGTTTTCTCATTTGGATTACCACTAATAAAGCACTAAGTATCAGTTGCAACCACATGGGCCTCTCTGTGTTCTTCATTTCTGCTTGCATCACAACACCCCAGTTCAGAACCAGAGCTGAACTTCCCATGAGACTAGGAGAGCTTGGAACCATTTTTTAATTTTAGCCAGTTAGATTAATTTTACCCCCAAATAGAGACTTTCCCAATGTTTGGGGTGGGTGGACCTGGGGCTTTGGTATTGGACCAAACTAAATCTCCAGAACAAGGAAGATCTGTCAAATATGGGACTGTGAAGCTCTGCCATCGCCTCCCTGTGAGACTTTGAGCAAGTCACGTAATCTCTCCGTGTCTCACTTCATTTTTATCCCCCTTTTACAGATGGAGAAACCAACGTATCTTCTTAGCTGTTTGGAGGATAATGTTCATTTGTAAGGTTCTCCAGCCCTATAGTGAATGAGTGATGTAGAGAAGTCTAAAGATATAATAAAGCTATTGTACACATTTGCGCAATTAAAAATGCTTTGATGATAAACTTTCTGTGTTCAAGTGCAGGAGCCTGTGTCCACTTTAAATCTGTTTTTCATTAAAATGCCAGATGTGCTAGTTCTACCTCATGAATGAAGTAGGAGATTCATTTGAGCACGTTAAGCCGTGTGAATATTTACAAGTTGCGTTGTACGCTAGTAAGAATTTCAGTTCATGATGGGGCAGCCAACAGATCCATAATGATCATATAGAGACATAAAAGCCATTTTCATTCCCCTTCTGGTTTGGCTTCAGTGGTCTCAGCCATAGCTGTTCGCATTTGACTTTCTTTATTACCAAGCTGAAAAAGCTAAATCCCATGCTTGTGTTTTCCTGGAGATAAATGCTTCATCTCAATATTATGCTGAGTCTTTCCAAACTCCTCTCTCTCCCAGGGATTCAGCTTCCTGTTCCAGAGAATGAAGCTGCAGCCAGGAATTTGGCTGGCAATGTCAGAAGCTTTCCTTTCCCTCTGGGATTCTGTTGCCTACTTCACAGCTGAAAACTGCAGCCAGTAATTCAGATGGCTCTATCTGAGGTTACCCTCTCTTTGGGATTCTATTGCATACTCTTCCCAGTTTTGCTGTTCTCAGTTCTCACAGTCATTCCTTTGACTCAGTCCAGCCATGTTCATTTTCTTTTGAGGGCTACAAATGAGAGAATGGTGGGGGGAGGGTGGAAATGTCCTGTTGTCACACACACAAGTGGGATGAACTAAAAATCTGCTAAGAAATCAGGGACAAAGAAGGCAGAGGCAGCCTTTGGCTACTGGGGGGCCATAGGCAAAGGCCAAGTGTGGGGACCCCTATAGGGCCCTGCCTCCCCCCAGTGGCTCTGGCCCTAGGGGCCAGCTCCTTCTCTTGCTGCCAACTGAAGCAGATGCTGCTTTTGGGATAGGTGAAGCAGGAAATGGGGCCCCTTACTCCTCAGGGCCCTAGGTGTGCACCTACTTTGCCTACCCCAAAAGCTGCCTGTTTAAGAGGGAGAAAGGAATGATAAAGCATCCATGTGCAATTAATCCCTGGCTGCATACATACAGACCATGTGGTCATCAGTCAGGATTGAACGTGTGACCTCTGGGACCCCAAGCATAAGGCTAAGGATACTGAAACAAAGAACTCGGTGCCCTGTACCTAGATGGGCTGACTGCAGTCAGTCCCTCAAGGAGACATAACCACCAACATTTAAGCAGTCTGCTGCATTCTCCCGTGGATGTTTGATTGCCCCAGTATAAGTCCCATTTAGGGTGCCAATCTATGATGGCTCCGTGTCAAATACTTACTGACACCTGAGCTATCACCAGCATAAAACTCAAAAGCTTCAGCACCCTGGGCCTGCACCAAAGTCCACTGGAGCCAATGGGAGTCTTTCTAAAGTCTTCAGAGGGTTTTGAATCAGTCCCCACAAACAGCAACCTTTATGACATGGGTATAAGGGGGACTCTACTATAGCACGTGTAAGTGGGTAGCAAGTTTCTGTCCCGTGTGAGTGCTATCAGCAAGAGGAAGACACGGTCCCCTAGCCAATGCGTTATATGTGCTGCTGGGAGATTGATATGTACGAACAGGCTGAGTACTTCCTGCCCTAATGAAGGCTGCCTTCACCTATTTCCCTCTCTGTCATGGGAGTTCTGACATTCCTTTAGACCAACCACCTTCTTTTTTTTTTTTTTTTTTTTTTTTTTTTTTACCCCCTCCTCATGACCCCATTTTTCTACACCCTTCACCCAAATGTTCTCCAGCTGCAGCCAGTCCCCAATCCTACAGGTCCATTTTACTGAGCTTAAAGAGGATCCTTTCTTTCATGCCTTTTCCCTGATACTCAACCAGCACCTAATTCCCCAACTTCTCCCTACCTCCAAAGGAGGGGACCAGCCCCCCCCCCCCCGATTGTCCTCGGCATAACAGAGCTCTATTCCTAGTCTACCTGTTCTGAGGTCTCTCTAGATCGCACGCATCCCAGAATTCATTGTCCAGCTCACATGCTCAGAATTCATGAAGCTGGAAGACAGTAGTGTCCCAAGAGAGATTTGTGGACCAGTGAGACCCTGTGACAGATTTCAGTTAAGTCAACACACTGTGAAGGCTGAGAGTCGCAGTCCAGTTCCCTGTAGAGATGGAGGCATCTCAGACCTCACCATCACAATTGGCACTCATGGCTTCCCTTGCTGGCAGAGTCAACAGAGGCCAAGCACTCAATGAGCCATGGAGACCACACTCTCTGCTGACCTTTAGAGATGGTCCTTCCAAGACAGGGTCAGGCATGCTGGCAGGAGGCAGTCAGGTGGAAATATACCTTGCTGCTTCCTTTGTGCTAGACACCCACAGGTCTTCAATCTCCAGGGCCACCAGCTCAGCGCTTTTCATCAGCACCACATTCATTAAGGCTCTATCTACCCCCAATTTCTCAGTTACAAACACTGGTGCTGGTCCATTGGCAACGGAGACGCAGGCAACGCTAGTGTAGACAAGGATCCTTGGGCTGTTGATGTTGCTGCCAATTGGCCTGATCCTGTTCAAAGCAGGCCTAAGCACCCTGGTGCTATAAACACCAGTGGCCAGTGAACTAGAGCTTGCTATACCTCTGCCTGTGGTAGCAGCAATAGAACAGTGAGAAAATCGGGGTAAAGAAGCCTAGCCTAGAAGAAACATCAAAATTAAATGAGAAGAGGGGATTTGACCTATTCCTTTGGAGTTTTGGGCTGAGGATTGTTGCTCCCTAGCAGAAGAAGTCTTGGGTCCTTGCTAACTGCATGCAGGGCTGTGTATGTCTCTTGTGCCCAGGGGCAGGCTGGATAATAATTACTCTGCAACACACAAGTGTTATCATTAGCCTGTACTCTGCAGTTACTGACTGTGGCTTGCAGGGTTTAATGAGCGCAGGTCCCGGAGTGGGTCCAAGGCAAGACAAGAGCACTTATAGGGCATCCAAGTCTCTCATCACTGTCTTCCACTGATCCTAATTCTGTGGTATGCTGCAGGCTGTGAGCATGCTATCCAGCTGCCTTTCAACCCCACTCAACTCTTCAGGTCTGCCTGTAGCTTAGCCAATCCTCTCCTCTCCAAAGGGGCTAATGAAAGACATTCAGGCTAGAGGCAGGTCTGAACTTTCAAAGGTGCCTTTCTGCGAACCTTGTGGAGGAGAGCTAAAACAGGTTGCCTTGCTTCCTAGGTGCTCATGCCAGCTCTCCCCTTCTCTTGTAATGGTGGTGTTTTGCAGAATCCAGCCCAAGACCCTTTCTTACCATCCCACAAATCCTCCTCTTCCCTTCTTCCCTCCCTTCATCCCTGGAATCTTTTCTTCTCTTTATCCCACAGCTCAAATCACAAAGACAGAGAGAAAGGTTTTTTAGGCAGATAGTCAGCCCAACTGGCGAATGTATCTCCTTGGCAAATAATCAGAGAAGAGTGGAGCCTTTGAGCTTCTGCAGAAAAGAAACAGAAGGGGAGAGAGAGCCATCCAGTTGCCTCCTCAACGCCCCCTCCCTAGTCCTGCTCCTCCTCCAGGAGTGGGCTACAGCCAAGCTCACACACCAGAATATCAGTCGCTGTACCTCAAAAAACACAACTGGACAGGGACTTCGGAAAAGCCCCTGTTTTAAATAGCAAAAGAAACAACAGGCTCCTTCTCCAGTCTAGTTCGTTTTTTAACAAGCCCTGTTCAGGCTGCTCTGGAGAGATGTTTCCCTGACTGGCATAGACAATATGAATATCCACCATTAGCCCTGTTCTTTCTCTGCATCTGGGGTCACAGGAACCTGATTCTGGATAATATGTCCACATATTACAGACCCCCTCTTGCACTGCTCCTAGGGAGAGTGCAATGCACTCTATAAGCTGGCAAATATCATTCCTTGTTTTACCGATGTGGAAATTGAGACACACCAGCGAAGGGACTACCTCAAGATCATGGAGTGAGGCAGGTGCAGAGCCAAGACTGGAACCCAAGATGCCTGATGACCTATCCAAGGGGCCATGTAGTCCCTTGGATCCTCTTCATGGATGGCCAAAGTTGATGCTCCTGTAGAAGGTCTTCAAGGAGAATTTGCTTTAGTCAGGCCTGATCTCAGGCCTGTAGACTGGAAGTACTCTTGGATGCAGGGAGTTATGCAGATATATTAATATTTGTTGGTCTGAGCATTTTTTAAAATTCATTTCCCCCCCCCCCTTTTTTTTTCATTTTCATTAAACTCATCTGTAAAATTGACCTACTTCATGAAGGACTCTGAGATCTACTGAGGGAAAGTGCTATATAAAAGCTAGGCCTTATTATTACTCATTGTTGAATGAAATGAACAGCAGAGGGCCAAAGACCGTGGAATCCTTTGGAGAAACTGGCAGCTTTAGGCTAAGCTGATCCAGTCCATTTGCTTGAAGCCTTTGAAGTGGCAGCACCCAGGCTACAGTCACTGTGGGCAAAGGAAGGGGAAAAAAACCCTTCCTTTCACTCAAAGCCAAGCTGTTCCTTCAGGTGTCTGCTCACGCACCTGCAGTTGCTCTATGAAAAGCTATCTGCAAACAATCACCCTGTGATAAATGTAGAAAGGGTGTCAAGTCACCCATTGCAGAGCCAGATCCACATTTTGAACACTACAGAGTCTAAGGATGCTCTGACCTATGTCAGTTTGTTTGACTCATTATAAAATGGGACATCTGTAAAATCTGAACCTGGATTTCAAATGTGAAGATGTTTGGGTGGGGGAGGATGTTCAGATGGTCTGACTGAGCCCATTACAAAGCTAAGAGCTTGTTGGATTTGCCTGGGCCAGAGATACCTGAGAATAGCTTCTCTGGCTAACATTCTTTCTGGCCTAGTAGCTTGTGCAGGGGTGCTGAAGCCCAAGAGCATAGCTTGTAATGCAAGCTGCAAGGTTTTTAAGACTCAGGAGATATTGGTATGGAGGATTAGGGAAATTTTATCTGACTGCTCTGGCTCTGATAAGGTGAAGAATTGCACCCAAAATAGACTTTGCGGTTTCAACAACTTTGCAATGAGCTGGATGACTGTAGCCTCTGAAGCTCTCCATGGACTTTGTGATAGCCCAGGCAGATTGGCAGGAGCACTAGGGGGTGTTGTCTTCCCCTATAGCATGGCGCATGGGTCACTTTCTAGTGGTTTCTCTCTACCTTGAAACCTTGTAATCATGATTTGGGGACTTCAGTGATTCAGTCATAGGTTAGGTGTCTATTGCAGGAATAGGTGGGAGGTTCTGTATCTTGCATTGTGCAGTAGTTCAGACTAGATGATCACACTGGTCCCTTCTGACCTTAACATTTATGACTCTATAACTGGATAGACTATATCTCTCTGTTTCCTGCTTAGCACAAGCTTCCTTTTTGTCCTGTTCATAGTCTCGCCACCATTGGTACAAATGCCTCTATGTGCTGTTCCCCAGTGTTTGAATCCTAACACCTATTTTGATTTGCTGTTACAGCCTGACCTGATCCTATGTCATACACTCCCCTGCATTTAATTTCCTCCCATTCTGTAAGTATCCCATCTTCAAAGTGTCTGACGAAGTGGGATTTTCTCCCATTGATAAATAAATCTGTTAGTCTTTAAAAGTACCACAGGACTCTGTTGTTTTTCTGCAATAGAGTAACATGGCTACCCCTTTGGAACTTTCATTCTTTGCAGCCTCCCTATCTCTTAGAGTTGCCAGCTCATTTCAAATCTCATCTAGAAACATCTTTTCCCACCCTGGTTCCTGTTCTTTCCTCATCTTTCTCTCTCCTGCCACTGCAATTCACCCAGTGCCTGAATGCTTTAGTCACCACACACACACACACCTGAGTCACTGATTTCTGTCGTGTGTTCTGTACAGGCTGCATTATTTTGCTCTATAAAGATTTGCAGAAGAAATATTCAATAAAAAACAAAATAAAGTTGTATAGTATTGTAGTGTGTTCTGTTTCCAGGTGTTGTGGATGAGTTGTGCCTAGTTGAATCTTGTCCTTAAAAAGAATAACCCTTTATTTCTCCCTTGGAGTGACGCAACTGCAGAGTTCATTACTGCAGTTTGTAGCTGCTCCTGTCTGGGGGAACCAGCACGATAGAAATACAGCTTTCTGTCTACCTGCATCGGCTCCTTCATCCGTGAAGTACTTTGTGTAACAGGAGAGAAAGCCACTGTGAGCAATAGCTGCATAATAAAAGCTGTTTAAGGAATGTATCAGACTCACAGTGGTCTAGCCTCTCTGTTCAGTTTCTCCCTAAGGGATCTAAGATTTCCCCCCCTCTATTCCTGGTGCTTCTATATCAGGACCACGGCCAGCTACCTGCTCCCAAAAGGGAACTGCGCAAGCTTAGGTAAACTTTGCAGACAGTGTTTATAAGACCTCAGAGTGCGACAGGACTTGTCTAAAAACGTTGTTAGCCCCATATTGGAACGAATTATCATTGTAGCACCTAGGTGTTCTACTCGTGAGCCAGAACAACATGGTGCAAGGTGCTGTACTAACATAACATTGGAAACAATTACTCAGTCCCTGTGAATGGGAGGATTCAGAGCCTCAGTCTTAGGCATTGTTTGCTTTACAGACCCTACACTGGCATAGAAATGGCAGCATAGCTATGTTGGGAGAGTCCCAACTACTGCCATAGCTACACCACCTCTTTGATTAACATTAGCTAAGCCAAGAAAAGACCTATTCTGTCGACAGTTGCATCTCCCTTTGGGGGGATTTTCTGGTATCACTATGTCACTAAGAGATGTTATAGTTTGTCAGACACCTAGTTGACATAGCTGAGTTCAGTGTGTAACCTGTAAGTATTGACCAGGCTCCTCTCTCCTTGTCAGTGTGAGTACAAGTACCATAAGCACAAGTACCATAAGCAGATATTGAAAGAACTACTCCACTCTAGCCCTCACTTTTGTTCCCTCTGAAATTTCTGTAATTTTCCTTTCAGAATGAAATTTTTCATGCTCAATGTCAGCTCAAGGAAGATATTTTTTTTTTAAAAAATATTGCAATTAACTTGATCTAACTACTTTTATGAGCTGTGCAACAGTGAAAAATAATTACATGTTCTTTAAAAGAAAAATTACAAAACCCTAGAGCTGGTCTGCCCTTGTGCAGCTTGAAAACAAGTAGCTGTTTTAACTTCAGGCTTGCTATGGGCTTATGCCGCAAGGATCCCAAGTATCTTTGAGACTAGTGAAGCAATTTGTGCCTAGCTTTTCAGGGGTGCTGATCACCCACAACTACCACTGAACTCAATGAACTGCAAGCAGGCAGCATGTTGGAAATCCTGCCTGTGAAAAGGAACAAGCAGCTGAAAATGAGCCTCTGACCATACACAGCATGAGCTTTCAAACGCACTCTGCAATGCCTTATCTTTGCTCCCAGAGGGATCATTAGGAGTTTCCCCATTCACTGCACAGGGAAGAGAGTTAAGCCAACACTAAGGCTTGCTTGAAAATCCTACCCTAATTCCATGAATGTTTTCCATTAATTTCATTCTCCTCCCCCGTCAGCAGACTGCATGTCAATCCACCATTCCCAGACCATAGCACATATCCCACCTGAACACAGACACAGGTCTGAACCCTCTAGCAGCGCCCCAGTTGTCCCCACACACGTAGCAACTTCCTCACCCTTACCTGCACACTCTGTGCTCTCACAGGCATACCTTTACCCCTCCAACCTTTGCAGAGCCCCCCCAACTGTTCCTGTCACATGACTCCCACAATGCATCAATCAAGCCACCTGCTGCACTTTCTCACTCACCTAACTGAGAACCAGACGCTCCCCTTGCTCCAGTATTTCACATATTACTCCAGGGTTTCACAGATCCTGGAAAAATGAACTATGGCCCTTAACTCTGTGTATTCATTTTTAGAATTAGAATTTAGGTTGTCTTCAGATTCCTCTTTGGAGTGTGGGAGCGCTATAATGCACAGAGCCAAGCATCAGGAGATTTCAGTTCAAAAGATTTAAGGTAGCTTAAAAATTATTGGTTGATTGCAGGAAGTGTCCTTTCTGTGAATGGAACCCTTGATTTCTGGTTCCCAAAGCAAACTCTCTGAGGCAACATGGCTCTTATATGTTAGATCTCCTACTCCCATTCAAGTCATTGAGAGTTCATTTTAAAAAAAACCCATGATGAAGTTATGTGAATCTGGAACCCACAGCAAGAAAGTCTAGGTGATGAGGAGGGGGTTTCCCTGGATGGGAGCCTTTTGAAGTACTAAGGCTATGTCTACACTTACTAAAATTAGTTCGAATTAGTTAGTTAGAACTAACTAATTCAAACTAATTTTAGTTAGTTTGAATTAGCTTAATTCAAACTAGTAAAAATTAGTTCAAACTAAGCAAGTGCCATTTATGGCACTTGCTTAGTTCGAATTAGTGATCTCCATTGATTTCAATGGCCGGTTAGCTCGAACTAAGAAATTAGTTCCAATTAACATGGCCACATTGGTTAATTTGAACTAGTTAGTTCGAATTAACGCTTTAGTTCGAATACCCTATTCAAACTTATTAGTTCGAATTAAGGAAGCCCTTAATTCGAACTAACTAAAGCCTAGTGTAGCCATGGATTTAGTTAGTTTGAATTAAGCTTCCTTAATTCGAACTAACTTGCCAGTGTGGACATAGCCCAAGGTAATTAGGGAAAAGGTTATGAGGAAGAGATCTTTGGTTAAAAGGAGGGAAGAGGTCAAATGACTTTGTATAAAAGATTTTTGGTATAGCTGTTCTCAGACCAATAATAAACCACCATCCATTGGAGGCACAATGGTCTGCTGAATAGAGTACTGGGTCAAGGGCCTAGATTTTGTCACCAGCTCTGCCATTGTCCTGCTGTTTCACTGGACCAACCAGATCCCCTCCCTGCCCTTCTTTTTCCTCCTACCCTCTGTTGGACTTGTCTATGTAGCTTCTAAGGACTATCTCACTGTATGTTTGTGCTTGATGCTGTTAAATCAGGCCCCAGTCCAGACCCATAGGTGTGACTGTAATGCAAATAATAATAATAATAAAATAACAATAATTAATAAATAGCAGAGTAATCATTCCATTTTCCTACAGTTAATTACAGAGCTTCTCCTTCAATAAATAATGGCAATGGCCAGCATGTATCCTTGTACTTTACATTGACCTACAGCAGTGGTTCCCAAACTGGGGGGGCACGAGACTGTGACATTTTCATAGTGAAAAAATTGTTTTATCAGCATATAGAACTTTTAATTTTCAAATGTTATACCATGAAAGGAGTTTCAAACTTTCTAGCAAATGAAAACCTAGAAAATATATTTGTGGTTATTTTTAATTGTACAATTATGAATTGAATTGTTGTGAAAAAGGGGTTGGATCATAGTAAAGGAGAGGTGGGGCGGCATGAGGGTTTCTCAAAAGTCAGAAAGGAGGTGTGATGCTGAAAAGTTTGGGAGCCTCTGATCTACAGGGATTCAAAATGCACTGGGCAGCTGGTGTAAATCAGTGTGACGCCACAGACTTCAGTGAAGCTACACTAGTTTGCACCAGCAAGGGATCTGGCCCTTTATCCCCTCAGCTCTAATTTTTCAACTATGTATCAGTTTCTCTTGGTGTAACAATAGCAAACTTTCCCCTTTACCTTATTTCAAAATTATGGATACTGCAGCATCTGCATTATCAATTCCTATCTTCATCACCACATCAGCTACATTTACATTAACACCACATGGAGTACGTGACTCTCATTTACCTTGCACTCCAAACAGTTCTGAGATATGACCAGCAGAGATTCTGTGCTGGGTTCTTTCCTGGTCACCTGGCTGACAATGATTTTTCTTCACTGAATTCCACTGCAGGACATGTTAAATGCATGCCATGGATCTGTTCTGCCTGTGGCTCCTGCACTTCAACTGGGGAAATATTGCTGAAATATTCCACAACAATGGAAAACTGGTTCCCTCCAGTTGTCCTTGTGGTTGTAGTGACTTCAATGATCAACCTCGTCTGTGGGCTGGCCCTTCCTTCCTCCCTTTGCAACATGTAGGCACAGATGTTCTCTCAAACTGCTGAACCCGTCTGTTCTGGGACTCAAATACAATGTTCATTGCTCCCTCTAGATTAAGTTGCTTTTTGTGAACAATACTCTGCAGCCATTCAATGAAGTCCATATTTTTTATCTCAAATACAAAGCAATCCCAGAGAGCTCCTCACTAATGGATACCAAAATGACAGCTGGAGGACAACTTTTTAAGGCTAGCCAGGAAAGCTGATATACTTCCCCCCTTCTTTTGCTTTCTTAAGTGAAATTTATCTTGCTGGGCTGTGAAGTTTGAGGTACATTGTGCTTTTTAAGTGCTTCCATCAAGTTGTCATAGTTCATATCACCTGGTTCTTAAGGGAAACAACAGTCATTCAGGACAGCCAATGTCTCTTTTCCAAGCAGAGCTAGGGAAATGCATCTTTTCTTGCGTATGCTTTCAGTGTCATTGGCTTGAAAATACCGCTGCAGCCTTTGCACATAAACTCCTGGATCCTCACCTTCACTGTTAAAGTGGAAACCATTTGTTTTTAAATCTGTCACTATTTGTATCTTCCTTTCAGTGTTCCTTCCTCTATGCTGTGTCATTGATTTCTGCAGGTAGGTCCATGTTGCAGTTAAAAACCTGCAGCTGGCCTGTGCCAGCTGACTGAAGCTTGGGTTAAGGGGCTGTTTAATTGTGGTGTAGAACTTCTGGCTCAAGGTGGAGTCGGGGTTCTCAGATTCTGCGGGGCGGATCCAGCTCTGGGTGTCTAATTGCAGTGTAGAAATACTTGAGTGGTTTCAAAAGGATGCCATTATTAGATCCTAGCAAAATGACTCCATCCTCCTCATCACTGATTTTTTTTTCTCCTTATGTCTCCATACCCCCATAAACCAGTTGTGCCTTTTTAATTAACCACAGTGACTTCTGTTGGAGCAGAAGAGCAACTAAATAATCACCAAAGTGAATGGAGCTAGTGCACTTTATTCACAAGCTACATCCAACTTCATGGCTATCTTGGGTTTCATCTCTTACCCCAAACCAGCTGCAACTGACTGTCTGATGGCAAGACGTTATTTAAACTTTGCCACATGGCATGTTCCAGACCTAATAGGTAAAGAACCCACACAATCACCATTCTTCTTAAAACTCCACCTACTTCAATAAGAAACAGCAGTGTTTTTTCTGACCCAGGCTCTTAGGCTAAGTCTACACTTGTTAATTTAAGTCGACTTAGCATGTCCACACTTAAATTTTAAGTCGACTTTGAGGGGACTCTGCAAGTTGACCTAGAGCGTCCACACTGGACGCCTAGGTCAACTTGTAGGGGCTAGGTGGACCTGGGACTGGTCCACGGTGGCAGGGGGCACCCCTTGCCAAGTGCCAGGGGGCTCAGCCTTTGCCCCATTGTACCTTGGTACAATGGGGCAAAGGGGTACAGGGACCTTGGCAGAGAATAGGGGCAGGGTGGGTAGGGCTCTGCCCTGCCCTGTGGGGGGCATGCCAGGCTCTCCCTGTGCCAGCCACCCTGGCAGGGAGGGCAGTGGAGAAGCCCTGGAGGCCCCTAAGTCAACTTAGAGGCACTCCACGTCTACACTGGCTCAAGTCGACTTTAGAAAGTCGTCTTAAAAGAAGGTTTAACAAAGTCGACTTAATTTTTCCTTAAGTCAACTTAAGCAGCTGCTTAAGTCGACTTAAGGAAAGTATAGTGTAGATGCAGAGTAAATTAAGCTTAAGTCGACTTAATTTACAAGTGTAGACGCAGCAGTACAAATGGGAGACTCTGATCTCATTGACCTTTCCCAAATGTTGCACCTAGGGTTTGTCTTTGATCAGGCTCACCTCAAGATATAGGGAGACATTTTCTGCCCAAGGATGTAGCTCCATGGCTACTCCTGACATGACCAGACATACTAGGTGACTAAGCCATTGAGGAAGGAACTCTATGCACAACCCTGATGCCTAGTCACGAGTTTAAAGAGACACAGTGGAAAGGGCTGAGATATCCATCTCCCTTCTGGAGCTGGATGGATGAACTGAAGCAGCAAACAGAGCCTGGGGGGAAAAAAGAAAGAAGTGGTATGAATATTAATACGTATAAAATATATACTGTGTGATGTATCTCTCTTCTTCTCGCACACCCCGTGCTCCATCCATCCTCCCACTCTGTCTGTTTGTCCATGGAGTAAATGTTGGATTTACATTTTCAGCTTATTTATATCTGACACAGTTGCTGCAGTGTAAAGGAGAAAAAACCCTTAACTCTCTGTTTTCTGTGCTGTGCCTCTTAAACCAGCAGAAGGTGAAAAGCCTTTACTCAAAGCCATGCAGTTGCTTCTGCAACCTTTCTCTTCTTATTCCCTGCACCCAGAGCTGGGCGAATACTTCTAAAATGTATTAGCAAACATCTAAGGCATGTGTATGCTCTGATAATGTTTACAACCCTTCTGATTCACATTCCTCGCATTTCTGTGAAAGTTATTCTTTTGTTGGCAGACGTCTCCATGGAAAGAGAAGCTATTGGGGCTGCTCAGACAAATATGTGTTCGTGTCACAAGTGTTCACACGAGGCTACCATGACAGCTCTTGGGTTTATGAGCCAGTCAACCAGCAAGTTGAATGTATACCATGTGACTTAAAGAACCAAGCACGCAATAGCAAATGGTGAGAAGTGAAAGCTCTGTATAATGCCCATGGCAAGTAATCAGCAAATAGATCATTGGCTGATACATGGCCACTTGATGGATAATTTCAAATATTGAATCGACAGGTAAGAATGAAGGTCTAGGCATGGCCAACTGCTGGCTACTCCTCCTTCACCCACCACAGTACTACTCTCAGTCTGGCAGGCAGGACTACTACCACCAGGAAGGATAGATGGGTGGATGTGCACACCTGGCCTATTTTAAATCTGGAGATGGTGGGCAGAGCCCATCGGGACAACAAAACACCCATCCCTTCAGGAGAGAAGAGGCACAGAATCCAAAACTTCCCTGATCACAGCGGAGAGGGAATGACAGTGCTATTCACAGATTCAAAACAAGGGGTCCAGAGGCATATGGCTGAGCTACTGGGCTGCCTCTGCAGGTTTTTGAAAACTACAGCCAGCAGCTCCATACAGCATGAGGGAGATCCTGAATTCAAGCTGTGCACCAATTCTTCCCCTCCACCTCTCCCTAGCCCTCCTGCGACAGTCCTAGCATGCACAGAAGAGCCTGGGCCCCAGGAGAGAGAGAGACATGCCAAAGCTGGCACTGAATACTGCCAGACAGACAAACAGCTGGGCAGGGACAGGTGAAGAGCAGAATACTGCTTGCTTAGAGGCAGAAAAGAAACAGTGACCCCAAGGTGGCTACTAGGGAAATTATGCCCCATTGTTGTTCCCCTTATCTCCTCTACATCTGTGAGGAGAGGGAGGGAAGACACTGGCCTATGCAGAAAGAGGAATTAGGAAGTTCAGTGAGACTCGTGTGTGCGCGCATGTGTGTGCGTTTGCACATGTGCAAGAGGGAATGTTAAGGAGGCTGGGTGAGAAGCGTGCTTGGATGGTCATTTGAGACCTACCATTTGAAATGAGGGGAAACTGTAGACAGAATCAGGCATCACTGTTACAGAACTCTCGTATCTGGTATCTGGTTCAAAAAGTGCCAATTCCAGTAAAGAAAACATTAAAAATGAATTCAGATACAGTTCCTGTCCTACCAAATAGTAAGGTCAAGCTCTAGCTATCTGCAAGGATCTGGCATAGAAAAAACCCTATAAGTCTAAGCAGAGACAATTTGTATATACATTATGTATTCCATTACCGCCTGTGCTAAAGGGTAGATTGTAAACAATCGCCGTCAGCTCAAGATTCCAGACATGTCACTCATGGGGGAGGGAATGAATTATGACAGAAGGCTGAGGACTCAAATGTTTGGGGCTGGAGTAACAACACATGCACTTGCCCTACACACAAAAATACACGTATACACATTCCCCATCTAGCTTGCAAATACAGAAACAGAGTTTGAATAATATACAATAAATAAGGCCATGGGCCACACATTCAACAATGAAGAGGAAATGAATGGCTGCCCTTTAAGTGAGCACCACCCATCTCTGTGCACTAAAGGGATGGAAAGGTCCTGTGTACAAACAATAGGTCATCAGGCAAGTAAGACTGTATCATAATATATAACAAGAAAGCCAAGATCAGGTTGCACTTCTAGCCTTAATTCTGGCATTTCCTAGTTTTTAAGAGCTTGATTTCGCAAATTTTAATAGTGTTCCTTAAACAAAGATTTTTTGCATGGGGGGTGGGTGTGTTTGTATGTATATATAGATACGTATGAGAGGGAAGAAAAATCACATTGTAAAACTCAAGTCAAGAGCTCACAACCTTAAGAACTGACTTGACTGGTTAGGGAAACAAGAATCCACTCAATGAGCTAACTGTCTCATTAGTGTGTCAGTCTGTGCTGTATTCTCCTGAATCTGAGGCGTAGTCTACACTTGCCACCCTTTTCAATGGCAGTCGAAGGGAGATACGCAAGTTACTTCAAATAGCTTGCTTATTTCCCTTAGACTTAAAAGAACTTGCATATAGCCTTTCAGCTTCCTAAAATCCACTCACCTTGGCAGCTCCATTGCACTGAGTCGAAGGGAACAGCTCTCCCTTTGACTCAGTGCTTCTCCATTTGAGGGGGTGGACATCAGCAATCAACTTCCTGATTGACTGAGCAGGTCTTCGCAGACCCTTCAGTCGAATTGGGAAGTTCCAAATGATGGCAAAGAATTGGCCCTCATCAGTATAGACATGCCCTGAGAGAAGAGGATAGGGTAGGAAATGAAATAAGCAGAGCAATCATCAGGGAGAGGGGTTTTCCTTGGGAAGGGTATAGGCCAATGGTTTCCAACCTGAGGTCTGTGGACCGTGAGGGTACTGCAGGTGGTCTGTGGGCGGGAAAGAGTAATGTAATAATAATATAATCCTGTGTACTTTTTATATATTGTATTCAATGTTACATTATTATTTGCAATGTAATTTTCTTCAGAAACATCCTTGTGTAACATAACATTCTCTGAATTTAAATAGTGATGCTTTTACGTGACGTGATATCAGTGTGAACCAATGCTCTTTGCACATTTTTAAAACAGCTTGCTTATCTGGTGGTCTGCAGAAGCTTTCTGTGGTGAGGTAGTGGTCTGCATAAAGGAAAATGTTGGGAACTGCAGCGATAGGTCAAATGCTTCCACATGATAGGTTGGCTGGTGGCAGAAGACATTCCAGTGCTTGGATCACTTAGGCCTTGTCTACACTAGCACGTATGCAAGCAAAAGTTTTGTTGTTCAGGAGCACGAAAAAACACACTCCCGAGAAACATGCCTTTTGCCAGCATGAGCGCTAGGTATGGACAACACTATCTCCCACCGATATAGCTACCACTGCTCATTTAGGTGGCTTTATTATGTGCGTGGGAAAGCCTAACACAGCTACACAAGCACGCTTAGAGTGGCCCAGCTGTACCAAGACATCTGTGCTGCTGTAAGTTTTAAGTGCAGACTAGTCTTTAGAACCTGAATGGACAAAGCACTGTGCAATATGCTATAGGGAACAGCACCACATTGACTGGGACATGGGGATCATGCCTTTACAGGTCTTCATTGTATCTAGTTTCTTGGGGCTTGTCTACACTGGAGGATCTATACCAGCACGGCTACTGTACTGTATCTATACTGGCATGACCCCATAGCATAGATACCGCCTACAGCAATAGGGGGAGGGGGTGTTTTCCCATTGCTATAGGTAATCAGCTTCCCAGAGCAGCAGTAGCTAGGTTGATGGAACCATTCTTCCAGTATCACAGCTGCGGCCACAGCAGGGGTTAGGTGTGCACAGCTATGGTGATGGGGGGTGAAGGTGGGGGGGTTTGTCAAACCCCTAAATGGCACAGCTATGACTCCTTAAATTCTGAGTATGGACTAGGCCTAGGGATCCCTGAATGTTCTTTTTTTCCTACCCATGAGGCATTAGTATGTGTGTTGTTGAGTTTGCTACTGTGGAACTATCAGGACTTTAGCAGGAGGGATGTTTTGGGTCGGATTGTCCCTGGCCCTATGGCAAGTGGGTGCAGGTAGGGAAGGTATAAAGAACATTCTTTGTGAGCCTCAAATAAGGATTGGAGAAAGTAGACCTAAATATAGAAACTACTCTGTCCATGCACCTCCCTTGGGGTGCAAATCACTCCAAAAGGGATGAGGAGAGGCAGATAGGAGGTGAAACCATGCTTCTCTCCCCCCCACCCCCCACCCCTATTCACTGGCCCATGTATCTGGCAGGGCATGACATCAGGGAGTTATGCTGCACCATGCCAAGGGATGGCTTTACATGCTCACTCTCCTTTCATGCCAGTCTCTGGGAGGCGTCTCGCATCTCAGGGTAGCACAGTGTGCTATATCTCCTCTTGCTGTTTTATAGGGACAACTCTTGTGAAATCATCTGAGGAAATAATCATGATGGTGGCTTACCACCAGAATCCAACCTTTAATCTCCAGCCTGGCCTGTTAAATTGCAGTTGTGGAATCAGGGTAAAGGAGATCTCTCATTATGAGTAAGGGTGATAACTGGATCTGGGTGGGAAACAGATTTTCCTTTAGGATGGAATGTCCAAGTTTTTGGAACTTTTTCCATTCTGAAATGGAATGAACAAAAATTCCAAATTTTCTGCAAAATGAAATTTAAAAAAAAAATCAGATTGATTGAAGCATTTAGTCTCAATGAAGGGGACACATCTCATAATGATTCGCACTTTTTAAAATTTTTGTTCTATTAAAAAAAAAAAAAGCCAATGAATTGTGTTGGAAAAAGTCATCTCATAATGGATAACGAAAAGGTGCCCTTCTGGAAATGCTGAAATGGGATGTTTCAATAGTATCAAAAAGCTTCAGCATTACCCTCATACTGACTACAAATGCTCATGGCATGCTCACTGCGAATCAGGTCTCTCCACTCCTTGGCATTCCAAACGGCCAGGGTGGCAAAGCCTCTAGAGACTGCTATTCTTCCCTGCGACAAGGAGCTCATGAACATGAGCCCCCCCAACTCAGTTGTGCATTGCCATCATCCACTGGGCCATGTTGTTTGTGTGGTGCTTCTATAGTTACATATATGGTTGTTACTGCTTCATATCACCTGATTCTTTTAAGTGCAGTATATTGTTAGCTCTCCTTATAGTCAATGTGTGCCAAGGACATTCAGTGCCTATGGCTTTTCCATTGACTTCCATGGGCTTTGGAGCAGGCCCTTACACTGCATCAAGCCTGTGGTTAATAGTATATATCCTGCATTAAAAAACAAACAAACAAAAAAAATTCTGGCTTTTCATCCATGGGAATTTATCACAACCTGTTTGGAAAATCATTAGTTAAAAGGCCTGCAGACCTCAATGACCAATTGTTGATATGGGACTAGCTTGAGTATCATTTCAAGCTGTGTTTAGCCATTATTTGGAATCTGAACTCTTTCTCCTGGAAGAGGCTCAGGGCAGTTGGTTTCTTGCAAAGAGTTGTTAGGGATGGAATCTCAGAGACTCATACGTCAGCTCTGTATCTTTGCTGTCTTTCACTGTGTATCTGATCCCTCTCTTTCCCTGTACATGTGTGTCTATCTCTCCGTCCTGTCTCTCTGTCATGCAACTATGTCCCTCTACCCTAAGGAGGGAAATGTCATGATGATATCAGGGGTGTGTGGGAACACAGGCTTTTGAAGTCTGAAACCATATTGGGCTGTCATGCAGCCCACAGAGTATCTCAAAAGGAATAAGTGCACCATCTGCAGACAGCTCTGTTTCCTAGTTCTTAGTCTCATTGCAGCCATCTGCTAAATTCCTCAGCCACCTGCATTCCAAACAATATCAATATTTTTCAGGAATCCCACAGGAGCACCCCCTCCCTTGGGCTTTAGTCTAGGGCTTTATTAAGGTTCTGGCAGTGAGCAATAATGTCTACTGCTCCACTCAAGGGTCAGTGCTCAAGGCAAAGCTGTCTTTTACTGATGGCTTCAGTTCTCTGAAGTTTGGAGGGCCTCCGAAGACAATAGTCAGAGACTGATGAAAGGACGTTTTTCATCTGTTCGTCTGAACATAAAATGTAGAAGTTCCCCAGGCTTGAGATGTCCTTTACATGGAAGAGTTACAAAGCTAGATTAATTCCTGGTGTTACTCCACTGACTTCAAATGAGCCAGCAGGAATGAATCTGGCCTCTACACTCTCCTCTCTAATGAGCTCTCTCTCTCTCCTGTCCCACCACATCCTGCGTCATGTTCCCATGGAGAACATCTGCCGATCACTCTGATTGGTCCTGCAAAGAATTCTCCATTCTTCCACCCACTTCAACTATTCCCAGGCCCTTGTGTAGCAGAGGTTTCTCTAGCCCGCATTGCTCCTGTCTGTCCCTAACAGTAGTTCCCCCCAGTTTATTGAAGGACAAAGGCCTCTTCACCTTATATGTTATTCTTTGTGCTGAAAGATTTGCCTGCCTATTCCTACACTTGGAGGCTTGTGACACAAGGATGTTCTTCGCCAAATGGGTCATCAACCAGAAGTATTCCCCTTCAAACTCCTTCCTACACTTACCTTCCAGCAACAAGGTCTTCTTGCTGACTCATGATTGAGTTACCACTCTAATGGAGTGACATACAACTCATGAGGGTAGCATCATGGTCTGAAGCCAAAGGCTGCCGTCTGAGCAAAGTCAGAGACCAAAAATATCAGGGGTTGTCTGGTAGTATCTGCCTCCACCACCCACTCCCCACCCATTGCCCTGGATCATTTTGTCACTTCTCGGCAGTAGAAGCCATTTCTCTGAGTTATGACCAGTCTGGAAGTCCAGGACATTTCAGACTATCATGGGTTAATGACTGCCCCCTGCACATCATGAGCAGCATAGGGAAAGCTGTGTGAATAACCAGTGGATTTTTCTTTCTTTTTTTCTTTTTCTCCCCAGTTCAGAACATTTCATCTTGGGTCATCTGAAACATTTCATTCCACATGCAATGAATGGTGTAGTTTCTTTTTTTGGAGGGTAGGGGTTGGGAGGGTTATATGGATTTTTAAAGAAAAGTCAAATTCTAAATCAAAAGTCACTTCAAATAAAAAAAGTCAAAACATTTCATTTCCAAAATGAAACGTTTTGACTCTGGGGGAGTTTTTGGTTTAGGATTTGTTTTCCAGTTGAACCAATTTGGTGAATTCCACATGAATTTGCAAAAAAGTTAGTTGACTTAAATCTGCATTTTTCAATCAGGACAAAAAAAACTTCAGACAAATTCTTGCCCTGCTCTAAACATAAGGAAGTTTTTCTTTCCTGATCTCATGGGATAGCCTCTTAAAATGTATTCCTATCAAATTTCCCTCATTACTTGCGTGTATACACCTATAAATTCAAGTTTGATGATGGTATGATGACATAGCTAATGTTGACCAAGCTTTGTAGTATAGACCTAACGTAAATAATCGGATTCCCCTTTAGCTCTACTATCCAACTTGACACGGCTCCTGTGTCTTTTCAAGGTGACCCTTGCAGCAGCCCTAGGGCAGTTGCCCATCCACATTCTGGCTGGTTGGGAAAAGAAGGATTTAAAAGGAGCTGTGTCCAATGTTACCCACTATCAAAACTGAAATAACACAATGGAAAGGGTCCAGTGGCTTCAGGTGAAGCTCTGATTCCTGACATGAGAAAATATTGTCCTTGACAGAGATCTCTCTTGCTGGTAGGTCCTGAGTGAGGCTACTTTGCAAGACTGTCAAAAAGTTGACAGGAGCTGGACAAATATAAAAAGCTGTTTTCCTCCTGTGGGGAAGAGGTATTGCTCAGGGTTTGACAGAGGTTTAGCAGTTCCCAGCCCTGGGGACGAAGTACACTCAGAGCCTCAGTGTCCAAGAACAAGAAGAGCAGGCTTGATTGGGAAAGAGAGCACAGTGCAGACTGAAGGAAAACAGCAGAGCACTTCATACATACACAAACACTCATGAACATGAGGGAATCTTGCTGGCCTGCCATATCTAAATGGGATGGAGACATACACATTAAAACCGGGATCATTCCATTCAGCATTTTCCTGGAAAATAAACACACACAGAAAATGAGAGGAATCCCTCCACGTTCTTACACAAAACACACAGGTGAATTACAAAGCAACTCTTTCAGTCAATGCCTCCCTGGGATGCACACACAGCAGACAAACACACACAAGGTGACACATAGGAAAGCCATCATTCATCATGCCCACAAGCAACAGGGGAAATCTTCCATATTGTCTTCATAGGATGCAGCAGACTGTAGTTTACACCTGAACTTGCCCCTTTATGAACACCTCTGCTAATATATACATATGAACTCATGCTCTAGCAGGGCACCCCCCCCCACTCCCCAGACTGGAATTCATCATGGATAAGTAAGTTCACCACGTTTACTGCACCCCGAGATAAATTGTTCACAGATAGGCACCCACACAGCAAGACACAAGCTCGTATGCACTCAAGTCCTGGCCAGACACTGCTTCAACATCCATACCCAAGTGCATACATAAAAACAGACAGGACAATTCATAAATGGGGCAAATCAATTGCATGTCTCTCTTGAGCACACAGTTAAATTGCCTGCATGCTAGAGATGTGCTCAAGCTGAACATTTTAGATCGGGACCTGAGTTTCAAATACCCCATAGTTCCAGGGTGTCAGGTCTGGGCTTCTGACTTGAGAAATTTTAACAGCTGTATGCAGTGGGCGAGACAGTCAAAAAGGAGAGAGCCAATGACCCAGTAGCCAGAGAGATGTGGAGGTAAAGAGATTGGCAAGGTTGTATCAGCCACACTTAGAAACGCTCCTCTGCCGTCTCTTAGCCGTTTTGTTGAAACCAAAACCTTTCATGAGAAATTCACTGTGACTGAAAACTGTTCCCAGCCTGGGCTGTCTCCTTTAGGAGCATCCACTGTGGGAAACCTGCATGTTCTCCCCTTTGGCTATGCTGTCTATAGATATCCGTAATCCTTTCCCTTCTTCTGATTGGAGGCTGGACTCTCCAGTTCCCTCCAAACCACCGACCTACTTCTCTCAGTCCTTTGGGACTGATTGCATTCAAGACCAGCACATGCTGGGCCAGCAAGGGAGTACGACAGACTCAGTGTGTGCATCTCTAACACAGTCTGTGGGAAAATTCACTCTGCAGAGGTTGAAATTGGATTTGAATATGGGCTCCTGAAAATATGTGATACTTCACAATATGTTTTCCCTTGGTGCTATAATGTCTTTCAAACAACTCGCTTCCATCTCCTGCACTTTAATTAGTGCGAAAATTGGCCAGTTCCACAATCCCTTTAAATACACTCTCTTTGTTATTGAATATATTTCAGAGGCAACCCAGGCAGGGAAACTAGGTGACTTAGGGGTTTGGGAGTGAAGCTATAGAGCATTTCCTCTTTAAAACCATGTGCCATTCTAGTCCAAGTCATTAGTGACCCATCTGCTGGCTATTCAGTGGCCAACATCAAATGAGTTTGGCAGGCCTCTGTCCCCTTTCTAGCAGAAAAGTATGAACATGGCAAAACTCCCACCACAACTGGCCCCTGACTGGCAGTCTCAGCAGAGAGGCCAAGGGCTGTACTCATAGAAACTAATTTTACTCTTAGCCCTGTGAACTCAGGATTGAGTCATATATTGCAGGGGAAGCATGCATCGCTGCCATCCATGCTATACTTAACGCCATGGTAAATAAGGGATCCCAGTACAATTAGTTCAGCCTGTTACACAGTGGGGCAGTGGGGAGATAGGAGCAATGCCATCCAATTTATACAATAAATATGAGAAAGGATATGGGGGAAAGATCTGGATACCTGGTAGGGTGTTCTTTCTTCTTCCATAGCCCAGATTGAATCCTCATTGGTGGAACATGAGTAAATGATGCCTTCTTAGAGGAACAGAATGCCAAAAACAACAGTGTCACATTAAAAAGAAAACCTCTACCTACTACTGCAAACACCTGAGATTATTACACCAGAAAGAATTCTTTTAAAATAATTATTATTGTGAATGTTTGATTTATTATTTGTTAAACACAGATAATCTGGTTGGTGCTGTAAAAGATGCGAAGTGGAGCCCATGCTCACCTCAGTGGGTTTCTGCTAACCCCTCTTTCAATTTGTTGAGCTTAGATAGTCAAAATAAACTGGGCAGTCTCACTTTTGTTTCTGCTCAGAGTCACTTTCAGGTCTGTCCCAGCGTTGCAATGTGTGAGGGTCTCTGAATTAAGGGCCGCCAGGCTTGCAGGAGGGTCACCTCTTCATGGGTTGCAGGAAGTGCTGCAAGCCTGTAAACCATTAGGCATTATTTTATGCAAATGTCAGTGATTTTATGGAAATATATTTAACTGTATGCAAATTTGAAATCTATTCACTTGCTATCACAAGATGTTGACAGCTATGGTATTTGTTGTTTTCTGTTTAAGCTTTTTTTTTTTTTCCTTTGGAACTTAAAAAGAAATAATTATACATTCACAGAAATATTTATATGAGTCACAGGAAGAGACTGCATCAAGCTGAAAAGTTCAGATTAGGATCCAAACGCCATCAAAGTTTGGGGAGTTTCATATCTAGGGCTTCACATCAGGCCTGCCTGCAGATTTATCATTTGCAAAAGTCTGTTTCAACAGATTCTAAATCTGGGACCATGTGTGATCTGGCAATTTCTCTTAAAATGAATACAGTTGGTCTTGTTTGTGTTTGAATGCATCAGTGAAACTGGTAGGCATAAAAGAGAAGAGCCGATAGCCCTGGCTTTAACACAGAACCACATTCTGGGAAGCAAATGAGGCTTTTACTGCTTTCTGCAGCTTTCTTCGTATCAACTGGAAGAAAAGGATTTTGCTATCAGGATGTGGCAAAGTGGAATGAACCGCATGGAGGATTGGTCTCATATTGGACGAAATCAGTGTCAAAGCAGCTGCCGCAGTCTTTATTATTCATTTATGCTGGAGGAAAATCTCCTCCTCTGAAAGCTGCTGAATATGACCTGGGCTTTTAAATATTTCAGGCAGACTGTTTTCTGAGAGACCAGGGCTGGCTGCGGAGGACAAGGGACTTCTTCACTGCCTAGGTATAAGGGAGGTGATGGTTTACCTGTGAAGGGACTCAAAAGCAGGAGAGCTGGGGTTGTAAGCAAGATGATGGTGAGGAAACTGTGGATGGTATCAGAGCCCATTTCATGGGGGTGGCTGATTAGCACATCTGCAGTGGTTGGATGTGGGGAACACAAAGGAGGGTGGTAATGGAGGTGCCTCACTGTGGTTCTGGGTGGTAGGAGGGACTTGTCTGTGTCTCCGGTGGGGTGGCAGGGAGATTACGGTGCATATAGGTGGTGTTCTGAGAGCTGTGACGGGACAATAGCAAATTGTTTTAGGGGTTGAAGGAATAGGGCCCTTGGGGTGTGCAGCTGGTCACGGACTGTATTGCTACAGTTCCAGGTGAAGTGATGGGCCACCTGCATATGGAATTTAGGGCCATCCAATGAGGCTCTTCTTAAAGAGGCAGGTGGCTGCCCACAGGCTAAGAATACATTTTATTTTGGTTCCTGGAGAGGTGAAGCCTACAGGCTGCTTTGGACAGCACAAGGGAACAGAATGACAAAAGCACATTGTAACGAGGGCTAGATGAACTCCTCTGCCTAACTCTGAACCCCCCCCAAACACTGTAGGCTCAGGATTCAGACTGGTGTTTGAATGTTATCTGATTCTCAGGACTGCTCTACACTGTATAGTTTGGTTGCCAAAAGTCAGCTTTGGGGGACAAAACATTACCATGTTCCCCTGCTGTCAAAACTCCCCTGCTTTGGCAACTAAATAAAACCACGTCCACAAGCAGCACAGAGTCTTTTGCAGCAAAGTTAGAGCAACAAAGCATCAGGGTAGACACTGTGTGCCATAGCTAGCCTCCAGGAGCTATCCCATGATGCCCACCCTGACCACTCTGCTCACTGTTTTGAACTCCGCTGTGCTGTCCTGCATTCCAGCTGTGCAGGCCTGTGTCCCTCCCCTTTCAAAGCCCTAGGAAGTTTTGAAATTGCTCTGCTTGAAGAGCTTACACAGCTACTGCCCAGCTGAGCATGTCAGCTCCCAGCAGCATATGCAATCCTGCCTGGACTACAGGGGAGGGGTGGATCACTCTCCTGGGTCTCTGGGGACACCAGGCTGTGTGAGAGCTCTGAGGGACTCAATCTGCTCTCCTGTGGCAGGAATGCAGGCAGCATGGGCTATTGCTGGGCGAGAAGGGGGAAAGACTCCCGATGAGCTGCGCAGAGCTAGGCAAGGAGGCAGGGGCTGATGTCGGTGTGTTTCCCTCCACCCACCATTATACAGGTCTCCACTGAGCTGTCTGGGGAGACAGTGGACACCAGCTGTCTGTGCCTCAGCTTCTGCCTCAGAACTGGTTGCTTCTGATTGCTGTCTGCACTTAGAAGGTGCCCTGACACACTTGCTGTTCTCCATCTCACACCGCCTCCCTCTCTCTTTGTCTCATGCACACACACACACACACTTCTGTGGGCTTCTGGTGTTTGTGTTCAGCAATGACAATTTGGCTGACAGGGCAGTTTGAAAGTGGCTGTCAATCTAGTAGGACTCCCATGGAATGGTGAGATTCAGAAACCATCATCATGTGATGCCATGCCTGCCCCATGAGGCATGGCAAACCCTTCCCAAAGCACTCTGTGTCGATGCAAAAGCTGCTGGTGTGAATGCGCTCCACTGACGCAAGAAGCGTAGTGAGGACATGCAAGAGCAGTTTAATTACTGTGGTGGCTGTACGCCAGCATAACTTGTGTCGATAAACTGTGGTATAGACAAGGCCTCAGTCTGCAATGGAAAGATGGTAAAGACAAGCAGAGAAGGGAGAGAGAGAAAATGCAATGAAAAAATACCATGACATATGGAACATTGAATAAAGGACTTAATAGTTGCAATGGTAACAATTAATAATAATGAATGGGAAAAATCCTGCAGCCCCTAGGCCTTTCAGAGATGGAAACTGGTGCAGAACACAGAGGCGTGCTTATGCGGTATAGAGTATCTTGCTGAGATGACACCAAGCTCTGGGATGTGTACTAGCTACCGGTATCTATCTATTGGTCTCTGGGTGGAGTTTCAGGTGAGCTATAAGGATTTACATGGCCTGCAACTAGCCTGCTTGGGAAATCGTCTCTCTCTCTCTCTCTCTCTCTCTCCATGCCACCCGCTACATCTGCGGTCAGAAGTGGCACTCAGGCTGGTTATAAAAGAGGCTGCCAGCAGGGCATTATCTGAGTGCTCTGGAACTCTGGAATTGGCTTCCCCTCCTTGGTCTGAAATAACCTAAACTCTGTGGCCTTCCTGGCCCAATACAAAAGTCATCTAGAGTGTTTGAAGAGGGCTGAGATTATACACCAAGAATGATGGGGGTGGAATCCAGCCAGTGCCCTGAAAATTGCCCCAGAATCCACCTTTGGTCTCTGATTTGTGCTTTTTTAATTAAAAATTCATGTTTCTAACTGTTATGGTTGCAGAGCAAACCATTCAAATGTGAGCTGAGTGTAAACCTAGTGTTTCCCTGAAACAATAGCTCTTCTAAGTGTGAGGCAGTTCACAGTGAATTGTTAACTGTGATGCCTAATTATGGCAACACAAGCGTCAACCTTGATAACTGTTTCACTACTGCTTAGTTAAGCAGAAACATCCAGTTGTGTTGATCCCACAATCCCAAATCCCCTTCCATTCCTTCCTGGTTCACAAGAGCCCCAGATGTGCACTAGCCTGCCAGACTTGGAGATATTTAAGGCCCGGTTAGACAAAACCCTGGCTGGGATGATTTAGTGGGAGTGGTCCTGCTTTTAGCAGGGGGTTGGACTAGATGACCTCGTGAGGTCCCTTCCATCCTTATTATTCTATGATTCTAAGAACTCTTTTGCTTCCCCCATCCTGGCAATCTCTATAGTTCCTTTATGCATTTCCAGTACAACAGTCTATGGTAAATTGAAAATGTAGAGGCAGTGTAAAATAAACAAGAAGCCACAATAATAATAATAATAATAATAATAATAATAATAATAATAATAATAAATAAATATCTAGTTCTTGCATAGCATGTTCAATCCATTGATCTCAAAATGCTTGAGGTGACTGTCAAAGTAAATAACCATCTATTGTACTTGTTGAATAATTCTTTGTCTCATTTAATTCAGGAAACATCTCCTTTTTTTTCAAATTTACCTGAAGCTATCACAGAATTTCCATTCTCGTACACTGGAGTGTCACAAACTTGTGCACCTTGCCACATAATTTAAGTCTAGAATATGACATGGTAGCAAGATTCCCTTATGTGGATTATAGCCAGCAACTTCTTGAGTAAATTTTGCTATGGAAACAGAACGTGTTCCTAGAAAGGAAAAGCCATGCAGAGCCCTAAAGGTTTGTAATGAATGGGATAGTCTGACACAGGGTACATCTGGAAAAGCAAGATCCCCCAAACACTGCAGAGTACAAAGAGATGTCAGGAAATATTCTTTGATAAGTGAATCAGAAGAGACTATCAGAGAGGTAACAGCCAATATAAAAGCTGTGATAAAGGTTGCTGGAAGCAGAAATGTCAGGGTTTGCTGTTTTGTGTTTTGTAGGTTTTTTTTAAACCACCATTCCCCTTGTCTTTATTTAAATACATGTTAGTGAATGTGCGTTATTTGTTTTAAAGTCTTTTTCTGCCTTATCAAAAGCTGCCTCCTGACTTCACTTGGTGTTTTTCCTGGAAAGCTGCATTTAGTAATGTAAATGTATTTCTTTCCTGAAGCAGCAGCAAAAGTCACCACGATTCTGTCTGCATCTGCATCAGTAACACACTTTACCACAAAAAGAGAAGATCGATGGAGGAACTGGATTATTCAGGGGATTTACACCAGGTGATGGATCCTTTTGGCTCCAGGTTATTAGTGCATATCAAGACTTAGTTGGGTTCTGCAGCATCCCCCAATGTATCTGACGCAAATAGACTAGAGCAGAAGTGAGTAGATGGAACACCTGCTTGAGAAAACTCATGGGAAATAGTCAGTTGAGGGTCAGAGGTGAATGACAGGAAGGTGGATCTGTAATAATTTCTTGGAGTCTACAGGGGAATAGGGCTCCCACATTTTTTTGCCAGAGCCCTGGCACAAAGGCAGTTAAAAAAGCCAGAGATGGGTCTGACTACCCATGCTTATGGCACTTATATATATGCAATTACTTTGTGTGATCATGATAACAGAAAATGGGTTTTAAATGGTGAGCCAGTCAATCAGTTTTACAGTAGTCTCATCTTTCTAGCACTAATGCTTCAGGCAATGCGTTATGGCCTAGGGTGTAAAGGGATTAAAATATTCTAAAATTCCCTAGTCCAATTTACCTGCATCCTCTCTACTCCCTCTTCCCACAAAATCAAATGTCTAGTGGGTTCCTTCAGGACATCCTCCCAATTCTAAGCATTACAGCCATCTAAACGGAATGGAAACAATACCATATGACAGATGTGACTAATCAGAACTAACTAGCAGTTCACATTTAAAATGTCACGTATCTAATACAGCAAAATGTCATCTGTGATCAATCCAGAGAGTTGAAAACAAAAAAACCACCTTGCTGAAAAACATGTTGGGTGAATTCTTATGTTCTTATTTGAATAGCCATGCTGGCTCAGACCAAAGGTTCGTCTAGCTCAGTAGCCTGACTTCCAACCTGGCTGCTGTCAGATGCTTCAGAGGGAATGAACAGAACAGGGTAATTGAGCACTGAGTGATGAATCCCATATTCTAGTAGTCAGAGGCTTAGGGACACCCAATGCATGGGATCACATCCCTGATAATCTTGGCTAATAGCCACTGATGGACCTGTCCTTTGTGAATTTATCTAGTTCTTTTTTAACCCAGTTATACTTCGGCCTTCACATCCTTCTTGGCAATGAGCTGCACAAGCTGATGATGTGAAGAAGTACTTCCTATTTTTTGTTTTAAGCTTGCTATCTATTTATTTCACTGGCTGGCCACTGGTCCTAGTATTATGTGAAGGGGTAATAACACTTCCTTATTCACTTTCTCCACACCATTCATGATTTTATAGATCTTTACCATATTTCCCCTTGGTCTTTTTTTTTCTAAGATGAACAGTCCCAGGCCTTTTAATCTCTTCTCATATGGAAGCTGTTCCTTACCTTTCTCTTTTTTGCTGTCTTTCCTTATATTTTTTCCATCTCTCATTTTGAGATGGGGATGGCCGGAACTGTGTGCAGTACTCAAGATGTATTATCGATTTATATAGTGGCATTATCATATTTTCTATCTTATTTTCTGTTCTTTCCTAATGGTTGCTAATTTTCTGTTCCATTAAGTGGACGTTTTCAGAGAACTGTCCACAATGATT
Organism: Pelusios castaneus; assembly: GCA_007922175.1. Classification (NCBI taxonomy): domain Eukaryota; kingdom Metazoa; phylum Chordata; order Testudines; family Pelomedusidae; genus Pelusios; species Pelusios castaneus. The sequence goes on from ML685767.1 coordinate 3,568,338, forward strand.
TCAAGATTTCTCTCATGATTAGTTACAGCTAATTTAGACTCCATCATTTTGTATGGTACGGTTGGGATTATGTTTTCCAATGTACATTACTTTGCATTTATCAATATTGAATTTTATCTGCCATTTTGTTGCCCAGTCACCAAGTATAATGAGATCCCTTTGTAAGTCTTCAAATTAGACTTATTATTTTGAGTAATTTTGCAGGATATACAGATGTTGCCATCTTGCTATTTACACATTTTCAGATCAATTATGGCTAAATTGAACATCATTTGCCCCAGTTTAGATAATTGAGGACCGTACTATTTACTACTTTCCAGTGTGAAAACTGACCCTTCATTCCTACCCTTTGTTGTCTGTCTTTTAACCAGTTACTGGTCCAGGAGAGGACCTTCCCTCATATCCCTTGACTGCCTACTTTGCTTCAGATCTGTTGATGAGGGATCTTGTCAAAGTCTTTCTGAATGTCCAAGTACACTATATCCACTGGAACACCCTAGCCCACAAGTTTGTTGACCCACTCAAAGAATTTTATTATTTTATTGAGACATGATTTCACTTTATAGAACCTGTGTTGAGTCTCCCTCAACAAATTATATTAATCTATGTGTCTGACAATTCTTCTTTTTTTTTTTTTTTTTACTATAGTTTAAATCAATTTGCCTGGAACCGAAGTTAGGCTTACAGGCCTGTAAGTGTCTAGATCTCCTCTGGAGCCATTTAAAAATATTGGTGTTACATTAAGTAGCCCCTAATTATCTGATACAGAGGCTGACTTAAACAATATGCTGCATACCACGGTTAGTAGTTTTGCAATTTCATATGAGTTCCTTCAGAAGTCTTGGGTGAATATGATCTGGTCCTGATCACTTATTACTTTTTAATTTATCAACTTATTCCTACACCACCTCTATTAACACCTCAGTTTGGGACAGTTCCTCAGGTATGTCATATACAAAGATTAGCAGGTGTGACAATCTATGTCATACACTCTGAAGATTGATACAAAGAATTCATTTAGCTTCTCTGCAACAGTCTTATCTTACTTGAGTACCGTGGCCGCACTGATTGTTTAGCAGATTTCCACTGCTAGCTTTTTGCTGTTATCTTTTGTTAGTTGCTCTTCAAATCTTTTTTTGCCCTACCTTGACTTGCAGGAGTTTACACTGTGTTCTCTTTTCTTTAGTATGATTTGAATTCCAAAACCACCTCTTTAACTTGGCTGGTTAGCCATAGTGGCAATTTGAGGGTGAGTAGGGGGCTCTTATTGACTTTTTTTTTTTTTTTTTTTAAATTGAGATATAAATTTAGTTTGAACCTTTATTACAGTGTTTTAAAATGTTTCCATCTAGCTTGCCAGTGTTTAATTCTTGTGACAGCTTCTTTTAATTTCCATTTAACTAACTAGCTTCCTTGTTTTTGTGTAGTTCCCTTTATGAAGTTAAATGCTACTCTGGTGGGTTTCTTTGGTATTTTGCCCTCTACAGGGAAGTTAATTTTAATTACATTATGGTCACTCTTGAATTTTGGGAACTTTAGGAGTGAGAATGCACAGCAAAAAAAATGTATTATTAAGATGGTAACTGTATTCAGGACAAGTAGCCTCTGACTTTGGGTGCCTTATCTCAGTTTTGGGGATTACTAACCTGTGATACTCAGGCATCTCAGATAGGGCATGTGAGAGCTAAAAATACCTCAGATTAGTTTGAAAACTAATGCTCCATCCTTAGAGGTTTTTAAGGTGTGGCTTGACAAAGCCCTGGCTGGGATGGTCTAGTTGGGGTTGGTCCTGCTTTGAACAGGGGGTTGGACTAGATGACCTCCTGAGGTCCCTGACAACCCTATTCTTCTCTGGTTCTTCTATAATTCTATGAAAACATAAGCCTTCAAACATATGCATGTTGTGACAGGGTCAGACCAGATGGCTACTGGAGGGTGCTAGAAGGATGATATATCAGCCTTAGGATCAATAAGTCCCTTTTCCCTTGGTAGCTGAGCAGGGGTTACTCCTGGTTAATTAAAACACCTAGGCTATGTCTACACTAGAAAAAGTTAGGTCGACTTTGTTAAGGGCTAACTGCCCTTAGGTCGACTTAACAAAGTGGACTTACACGTCCACACTGTGCTTAGGTCGACCTAAAGGAGGGTTAGGTCGACCTAAGGAGGGTTATGTCGACCTACCCAGCAGGTCTTATTAAGTCGACTTCAGCTTTCATTAGTTAACTTAAGGAATTTCTTAAGTTGACTTAATGAAAGCCTGGTGTGGATGGGGACTAAGTTAGGTCGACTTAAGGAGGCTTAACTTGCAAGTGTAGACATAGCCCTAGAGGTAATCAAGGCCTTACACAAGACTTGTTAAAACCCCTCCCCTTCAGAAAAACAGCCTGGCTGGATTTGTAGACGTGAGCTAGCAGAGAGTGTTTGAGCAGGCAAGATTCTGTCAAGAGCCAGAAGGGTTTAACAGAAGAAGCAGAATGCTGGCAGGAGAGGACTCAGCAGGTACATGGAAACCCCTTTCCTGACAAGGGCAAAGAACCTTTCCCAGACCTGGAGGTCTAAGGGAAGAGACCCTGCCAGAAGGGAAAGATTGAACTGGACATTTGGTTTTTGGCAATACAACAGCTGTGGGACTGTCAAAGGTCAAGAACCTTCCCAGGAAGGGCCTTTGTCCGAGCAGGGTAAGGACATTAAGTCAAGTGGCACAAGGAAGTAACCCAGGGAAGCTAGCAGCTTTCCTGAGCCACAGCGTGAGGCTGCTGCTTGTAGGGTCCCTGGGTTGGGGCTGGCGTTGAGGGAGGGACCACCCTTCTGCAGTCCCACTAGTTATTTAATGGAGGGGCAAGAGCCCCCCTGAATGGGCAGGAGCCTAAGAAAACCAGAGGCAGGACTGGAGCGAGCAGGGAGTGGCCATCTTAGAGCAGCTGTTACCTTCACTCACTGCCAAAGGGGAAGAAACACTAAGGGGTGAAGAAGTAATTCCCTGCCCTACTGCTGGAAGGAAGTGCTGGACCCACCAAGTTAGAGGAAGTCACAATGTGCAGAGGGATATTTGGTCACAAGGGTTTACAACCTTGACTGCTGAAGCAGAGAGATTGTAAACTCAGGAGGATTAATAACTTTGAAGAAAGTAGTGATGTTTGTAAGTGCAACAGATTGCTTAGCCCTGGACTTGGCAAAGACTTGAGATGGGTACTGAGTTTGGCCTGATCCAAAATTAACTGAAGTCAGTGAGAGTTCTTCCACTGATTTTTCAAATACCTTGGTACAGGCCCACACTGAGAACATCCCTTAGGACTGAGGACTCTTGGGGAATGTCTATACTTAAAATGCTGCATTGGCTGATGCAGCTGCACCTCTGTAGTGCTTTAATGATGACACTCTAAAGCAACAGAGAGAATTTCTCCTATTGGTTTATTTAATCCACCTACCTGAGAGGCAGTAGCTCTCCTCCCAACATAGGAGGTTAGGTCACTATAACTACATTGCTCAGGGGTGTGGCTCTTTCACACCCCTGAGTAATGTAGTTATATGGATATAGATCTGTAATGCAGACCAGACCTCAGGGACTTCAGTGGGCCTTGGATCAAGCACTTCTTTCTCAGTCCTTCTTGCAGTCAGTTGGATTTTGCCTGGCTAAAGACAGTGTCAAAAAGCAGTCTGATTTTATGCCTTGTCATTACTGACAGCCCAGACTTGTGTAATAAACAAACTCTGATTGCATATGGTATTGTGAAATAATCCTGTTTTAGTTTGATTAAGGAGAGAATGTTTCAGTAGAGTTGGTTGTGAACCAAACCCCCTGATCCCAGCACCCCACACGATGGGAAGTTCAGGTCTGTTTACAGATTCTGAAGCTAGATTGTTCTTCAGGGTTTAAGACAATGTTTATATCACAGATCAGGAAGAGACCTAACAATGGGGAGGGGGGTGGTGGTGGGAGGAAGGCATGGAGCAGATTGCTCAGAGCTGCTTATTGTGGGGCTCTTACACCTTCCCTGGAAGCATCTGGAGCTGGCCACTGTTGGAGAGAGGATACTGGACCAGATGGACATTGGGTCCGAGCCTGCCTGGCAATTTCTATGTTCCTAAGTCAAAAAGTCAGACTCAGAACTTTGGGGGAAGTTCTGATCCAGATCCGCATATTGATATTCAATTCCATCTCCAATTTTACGACTAATTTGTAGTTTTAAAGTAGACTTCTATATGGAATAACAAGAAATAATTTGCTATTGTTGTTGACAGAATTGCCAGTTTGGTCCGAGCTATGAGATTGGTTTAACATGGTGCTCAAATAAATTGCACTGACCTTGCACAATTTTGTTCCCTGGTGTTATACTTGTAAAAGAAAAGACCTGTTCTTGTTTAGGGAACAAGGCAATACGCCACATCTATTGGAAGTACAAGAATCTTAGAGCTATTGCATTCATACATCCATTCACACTCCCAAGTTCTGCCGGTGATATGATATCGTTACTAGTCCTGTGCATTGCTTAAGACAGCCTAGTGGCCAGCCAGGTTGAGCTTGAGGAAGCCAGACCTCTGTCAGACACAATCTGATGCCCTGTCATGATTTCAGGATGAAATCTTCTCTCTCCCATGTTCTCACCCCATCTTTTATAGCAGTCAGTTTCCATACAATCCAGTGAGTGAGTCTTGCTGTGTCATGTAGCCTCCAGATTCTGTATGGTAGTAAATCATTAGTCCTGTGCAAGCATGACCTTTCCTCTTCTCATTTCATACTTTGTGATGTTCTCAGGGTGGACTCTCCTGTGATTTAGGGTTGCTTATCTGTATTCTTTGGTTTTCAGTTGAAGCCTGCATCTTTACTCCCCTCTTTGTTATCTGAAGGGTTTGGGCTGGCTCCTCTCTTCTGATCTATTCTCATCCTACACATGCATTCCTCACTCACACCCAAAAAAACATGTTAATCAAGATGTTTTTTAGGTTTAATAGTACAGGGTTTAGAAAAACAGCAGAGTGGCAGAAAAACAACAAAATGGAGTTTGTTTATGCTAAGCAGTAAATAACATCATTAAACAATAACATTCCTTATATATAGAAGGAATTAGGATAATTAAACAAAAAAAACTATCTACATTTATTTCTATTTTACTCAGGCAATTAAACAAGGAATCTGATTTGCTTATACAATTCTTAGGGTTGGCTCAGACTGGCTTAATGATTTGATTTGTTTCTTGTCAACAATTAATAAGAACAAAAGGTTTTAGATGAATAAAAAAGGGACAGCATATTTCCCCTCCCAAGGCTGGCTTTGGGCAAGGCACATGGAGTGGAAGGGGCCATAGTCCATTAGGAAATACATAGTAGGAGACAGCTCCACTTAGTTTATATAGAAGGATAAGATGTTGCTGAGAAAGAGTTGAACAACAACAGCTGAAGAATCTGGCATCTTCTCTGGAGTTTCACATCCATGTCTTAAAAACATCACTACATGCAGATTGATACAGTGGAGGGTATGAGAGGGAGAGACAGCAAAGGAGAAGCAGCACTTGAAAGAGCGACAGTGAGGAATAGAAAAAGAAGGGGAAAGAGGAAGGAAGGAAGAAAGAGAGCCAGGGATGGCAAAATGAAGAGGAAAAGAGGGTTTCTAGGCTGGGAAAAAGCAGATAAAGAATAAGAAAATCAGGGAAGGAGGAAGAGAAATAAAAAGTGAGGGGGCAAAAATGAGTAAAAAAGAAAAAAACAAAGCAAAGTTGTGGGAAAGGAAGAGAAGAGAAGCTGGAGGAGACAGTGAGATAGGAAATGACATATTTGTTTGAATTTCAGGGCTGCTCAGCTAGACTGCACTCTCACATCTGTCTTTGATCAGCCACATGGCAGGTCGGTGTCAGATCAGAAAGCAAATGAGATGATGAAGCAGATGAAGCTGCAGCAAGTTTAACAGAAGCTGAATGTTGGAGGGCGTGGGGTGGGAGGGAGCCTGTCAAGTCAGGCAAATGCTGCCTGTGTTTTAATCCCAAATCCTTGACCTCCATGCTGCTGCCCTCTCCACACTGGCACAAATGGGACTCACCATTCAGCAATGATGGAAGCTGTGATATAGACAACGCTTGGCTGATAACGCCCCTTTGAGCCCCATTCAGGGTTGTGAGTGGCATTAGAGGACTGGGGCGTAACAATGGCTGAGTTCGCTGGAGCCCTGTGTATTTGTCAGCTCCCACCATTGCTCTCAGCAGTGCTTTTTTCCTTTAAAAAAAAAAAAAAAGGGTGCCATTATCCCCGCAGGGGGGGGGTGGGGGGGGGGTTTTGGGGGGGGGAGGGTCAGGAACCTCCACCACTGCTGCCCCCAGGGGCTCTCCAAACTCCCTGCTCTCCCTCCCCAGTGGCTCCCTGATCCCCTGCCCACCCTCTGCTGCTCCCCAACCCTCTCAGCCCCCTCCCTCTTACCTGCCCAGAGTGGCAGAGATGTTCTGAGTCAGTCTCTGGCCAGGCTGCTCCCGCCCTGAGCCACTCATCTGAGCATGCACAGGGCAGGAGATTTGAAAAAGCTCCAGCCTGGCCGCAGCTCCCAGGCAACCAGGGGCCGGATTCCAGCCCCTGGTGGGCCATATTCTGGCCCATGGCAGCCACTCCTGGCCCCTGCCAACCCCGCTGCCCAGCTGGGGACTGGGGTCAGCAGGGGAAAGGAGACCCGCTCCTTTCTCCTGCTGACCCCAGCCCCCAGCTGGGCAGCAGGGCCGGCCAGGGAAAAATAGGTGCCAGTATGCCATACCGGTGTGTACGGGCTCAAAAAAAGCCCTGGTTCCCAGTAATGAAGCTGCTGTGGGGGAAGCTACCAGTGGGCTGAAGTTCATCAGTCACTAATAGTAGTCAAGGAAATTTGGAAAGTGTTACTTTGTGATGGTGATAATGAACATGTCCTCCCACTTCATGTGGTGTCTCAGACCAAGTCAGTGAAACACTGTCAGTGGGACTCAGGGGGCTTGGATGGGACTGGAAGGGGTGTATTTGCCAGAACAAGGGTGGGGCAGGAAAGAGAGCATTTGTCCAGCTCAGCGCTTGCTAAATGTGGATGGGAATGCAGGACCGTGAAGGTGAAAGGTGGAGTGTACTCCTCATGTGATGAGAACAACCAGCAGTGCTGAGAAAAGACAGTCAAATATCCCACCTAATCAATATGTCTATCTTACCTTGCTTAGGCATGTCTCATATCCCAGATATGAGCAGACTGCATCAGCACCGTGATGAACCCAGATCCCTCCATTATGAACAATCCATGATATGCAATGGAAGTTATGCTCTATCCATCCTCCAATCCCTCTCACAATCTCTGGGATTCCCTATCAGCAATTGGATCTTTGACATAAGTGCCAGGACTCTAGTCTTCAGAAGTAGCATTGTTGTGGGTTGGCCCGGCTAGGAGATCTTTGAAAAATCAAAACATTTTTTCCCCATATTTCTGTGACAACCTGCTGTGACAGCCAGCTGTTTTACCCCTGAGGCAACCCGAGGAGTCTCCCAGAGTTGGGGACAGCCCAAGCCATCACTGGAGTCTCCAGAAGTTGAGAGTCCCCTGTTGCAGATCACTGAGCCTAGGAACACTGAGGGTATGTCGACACAGAAAAAAAGTTCTGCATCAGCAAATCGCAGAGCCTGGGTTAACTGATTTGGGCACACGGGGTTCACACTACAGGACTAAAAAGAGTAGTACAGACATTCTCACTTGGACTGGAGCCTGGACTCTGAAATTGGGTGGGAGTACAGCTCAGAGCCAGGCCCCAGCCTGAGCCAGGGTTCCTGGCATTGCCAGGCTCCCTATTGCAGAGCTAGGAGATTGAACTTTGAGACCCTCCTCAGAAGGGATCCTGGAGGCCACAGTCCTGGGGCAGCATGGCATGCTGCTGTTGAGTCACAGACCCTGGATTTAGTTGGGGGTGATCCTGCTTTGAGCAGGGGATTGGACTAGATAACCTCCTGAGGTCCCTTCCAACCCTAATCTTCCATGATTCTATGATTCCTAGCTCTGGGTGGCGTCAAAACCGAAGAGCACAGGGCAAGGGACTGGGAAGACTTGTTATAGAGAGTAGTATGGTCCAGGGGTTAGAAGAGGAATTTTTGGAATGAGAAGTCCAAGGTTCTGGTCCTAACTCTGAAAGGCCATGGTGGGTAGCTGTAAAGGCAGGGATGCCCGGAGTGTTTAGACCCTAATTCCCACCCTTGCCAAGATACTTGTAGCTACTACCTGCACTCCTCCACCTCAGTTTCCCCATTTGTAAAAGGGGATGATTGGATCCTCTCACCTTTGTAAAAGCAGGCTGTGGATTTGCAGAATATCAATGTTCTCATCTGCTTCTAGCGGAGTGGAAGAAAGAAAGAAATTTCCAAGGCAAGCAATGTCCAGTGTCTGGGACCTGAGCTCTGAATGCTGGGCAGTACAGACACTGGGATTTTTGACAACTCTCTTGTGCTAGTCCCTGATGTGAGGATTGCTACAGTGATGCTCCGGGGGCAGAGGTTGAAATGAGTTTAGGATATCACAGAGCTAATTAAATGCAAACTGGGCTGCCTGCAGAAAGCCATGTGTGCTGGTTGCTATGTTGCTGGCAGGAACAGACTGGGAGAGGGCGGTGGTGTTTGTTTTTTTCAGTGTAAGATGAAGATGCCAACAAAGTTCTAGTTACTCACCAGCCTTTGAAATGTGAATGAAACACTTATTCGCAGCAACCAAAAAAAAAAAAAAAAAGAGGAGGAGGGAGAGGGGGAAGAACGGGAGGGAGAGGGGGAAGAAAGACAGCTGAAATGGGAAGCCAGGGGCTGCTTACATTTCTATCAGCACATCGCTATCCCTGCACTGGATGTCTCCCCAGTTAGAATGGAGGTTCCATGCTCTTCCTTCCAAAGATCTGTCCATAAATTACTCTCAATTAGAAGCCTTTAGAGTATAGTAACATTTCAGGCTTGATGCTAATCTATTGCCTTGCTCTCTCCATGCCAAGCAGGGGAAAAGCAAAGTGGGGCTGGCAGGATTTGATTTTCTTGTGAAAGGAGGAAAAAACCAAAATACACACAGGGAGCTCCAGATTGACTAAATCTGTCCTTATTTCATTAGCCTTCTTCAGGATAATCAAAGGATGTGATAAGCAGAGCTTTCACCTGGGTAACACTCTGGGGAATAATTAAGGACCTGCTTGAGACAGCAGAGAGAAAGATAGAAGAAAGGAAGAGGCAGCGATGAATAAATAAATGGCAGCAGTTCAAGAATGGCTTGGGCTTTGAAGAGCATCTGCTGAAGGTATTTAAACCTGCTTGAATCAATGAGTTCCTCAAACATCACATGGAAATCAATGTCTAGCTGCTAATGGTTCCTTTCAAGTGAATTTTGGGGGAAAAAGAGTAAACCAGTTCAAAGGACAAAGATTCCTTGGGAGATTCTCTGACAATAAACTGAGCTTTAAACATCATTCAGATCCTGGTACAAAATGACCACGGAGGGATGCTGGGAAAACACAAACAGGTGATGCTAGTGAAAGGGGAGAATGAGGCAAGAATGGGGTGCTAGCTGAGGTGAGGTAGGCTGCTCTGCCATGTTAGCCATGTTGTGGTAGCTGTGTTTGGCCCAGGAGAATAGATAGATGAAGTGGGTGAGGTAATATCTTTTATTGGCCCAACCTTTATTGGTGAGAGAGACAAGCTTTCAAGCTTTGTGTAAGAGCTGTTTAAAGCTTGTCTCTCTCTCACCAACAGATGCTGGTCTAATAAAAGGTATTACCTCACCCACCTTGTTTCTCTAGTGCCTTGTAAGACAAGCTTGTGAGGGTAGACTAACTCAGATCTAGGAATACATTCTAGGAATTATTTGAAGGAAGTTCTATGGCTCATGTTATACAGGAGGTCAGACTAGAGGATCTTAATGGTTATGGCTGGACTTGGGATCCATGATTTAGGGAGGTTGTGAGAGCTTCACTGTGCACTATGGATGAGACACCAGATGGCTGGAGGAATATGGAAGCGGTTGATGTAAATGGGGTGCCAGGGTGCCAGATGGTGCTCATCAGGATGGCAGGAATGATTTAGAAAGAACATGTAACTTGTCACAAGTGTCATGCCAGCTGGCAAGAGCTGGAGATGACCTAGCAAGGCACTATAGTTGGGGAGAGCTCTTAGCTGTCTGGAGCGAGGCAGGGCAGCATGCCAGTAGGCAGGGGTGCACGCTAGCTGGTCCAAGAGTGGGACCCGTGCGCTGGTAGAGTGCAACTGCCCTGTCTGTTGCCTATCAGTTTGCCTCACAGGACTGACACAATGTGTGATTCAGTGCCTGCCTTTGCATTCCCAAGCCATCCACTTCCTGACTTTGCCTGCAATAGATGTAGAGGTGGGTGCAAGCTGAAGAGTTCAGAAATGCACGAGAAGGCATCTGGGCTCAATATCCCAAACACACTTCTTCAAAGCCCCCTCCAGTAGCAGGAGCCAGGAACCAGATCCCAACTCTCTAAATCTTCAAACCCACACTTTCCTGACCAGGACAGTGTGAAATAAGGAGGGAATGTTCCAAGTCAGAGGTCTGAATTGAATTAGATATCACAGCATTGATTGTTTTATTCATTTAACATCAAATTCAATAAACCCTTCTTGCAGTGCATGTTGCCCCATTTCTCTTGTGCTGTCATGGAATCTGCAGCTGGCCAACTACTCGGTGTTGCTGGCCTGTGGAAATCAAGAGGGCAAGATGGATGGCCTGAGAAGTAATGGCAACGTGGCCCATAATATAGTGGGCTCTGCTCTGTTTCAAAGTCACCAAAGGGTTGAAAAAAACCCAGTGTTCTATTTATTGGAGGCAGGCTGGGAAAAGGTAGCTATTCTTTGGTCTTGATCCAAAGTCCATCAAAGCAGTGGTGAAACTCCCACTGACTTTTCTGACTTTTCAATCAGGTCCAAACCTAGGGCAATGCTAGGCACAGGGAAAACAAGGATGGGAAGAATTGGTTGGGTGTTGAGGATGTGTGTATATGAGCATGTCTGTATGTTTTGTTGTGTTGTAGTACCCCAATGGGCCATTTAAGGAGCTGAAATGCTGCAAGATGGGGCCTGATCCTCGTGTTCCAGTAACAGCATGTTGGAAATAATCTGAGAAGTTCAGATTTAGTTTAATCCAGCCCCATATGACAACCTTGAGGCCAGAAAAGGTCCTAAACACTGCATAAAGTCCAGTTCTACGAAATTTGGCGTGATATGGGTTACTCTTGTCACAGAATTCATGGAATAGGGATAGCCTGTGAGGTTCCCGGCATGCTTTGCGGTACTATTGTAGGTAAAAAGAAACCAGAGGCATCGAGGGTGACAGACTGTAATTACTAGAAGGAGCTGATAATTTATTCAGTGGATTTGCTTTCTTCTGTTCAAGATCTAATCTCTGTTTGCTCAAACGTATTTGTTATTCAGATTTGTTCATTGAATATTTGGGCAGACAAATTACAGCCCATTAATCCAATTTATTAAAATGGTGCAGTGGTCCTCAACCTATTTACCATCATTGGCAGCACATGCAGCTCTCTGTGTGTTGTGGGCCTCATCCACACAATATATATATTACCTGGATAGCCATGTGGGTGTCACTTGGGCTGCAGCTGTGCGCTGACTGGGCCACGGTTGGCCTACCATTTGTGATCCGCTGCAGTAATACATAGGGATCAATGGAGAACATGGCCCCATTATGCTTGTTGTAGACGGTCCCCGCCCCTGTGTGAATTGAATATTTTGATTATTTGGTGTTAGACATTGGTCGTTGAAGTCATATGATGATGTTTCTTTTCCCAGACTGGACGATTTAGACTTTAAAACCAGGAATTAAGCATTATAAGCAAATCATTGGGGCAGGGAATGGGAATGTAGGAAAAGACTAGGCTTGTTAGGATATTTAAAATATTTTCTTGACTTTCTTTGAAAAAGAGATCTGGGTCTGGCTATACACAGAGAAGCCCAGACTGATAAGCAGCTGGGTCTTTGCTGACTAAGGGAGAAAGAGAAGAGCCAGATTTAATAACCATTTAATGAACTTTATATTCCCTTTTCTCTTGTCATATTCACACGCTAGTTAATTGCATGTAACGCACATGACTGAGCATAGTCCTGTTTGCCAATGCTGAGGCCAGATCTTTGGCTCATGTAAATGCCTGAGTGCATAGGCACTAGCCTAGCAAACATGATCAGGGTTCTTCCCAGGCCCATAGGCAGCATGTGTTATTTTGAGTTGTATGTCCCACTCTTATTCACCAACCTTCCCCCACAGTAGCACGTGTTTGCGTTCATCCCTACTTGCAAAGGCTGGGGTTACCTATATGAGACGCCTCTTGCAGAGATTGCATAGAGCAGAGGTCTGTGAAATGAGTTGATATTGGTATATAGTGGCTCCTCTCTTCTTCCACATCATTCTCCTGATCCTCCTTTATTGTCTATCTTCTTTTCCATTCTCTGCTTGCCACGTCCTCTTCCCCCATAACCCTCTCGGTAAATTTCTAAAATGGCTGTCACGCATCTTCTGTTTTTGGCCAAAAGAAAATTTCATTTTATTTTCTGATTGAATGACTGAATTTTGCCTAATCTGGACCAAAAAACTACACTCAGACAAATATTGTGAATGACAAAGGAGAATGAATAGGTTGGCTCAAAACCCCATTTCCAGTTCAGTTTCTGTTCACCAAGATTATGAAGTAATCAAGATTATGAAGTTGGTCAGAATATATAGGGGCAGGTGAGAGGTTTCCATAGAAAACTTGGGAAAAAATGGGGAGGGGGTGGAAGTTTTTTGTTGAAATTTTCTACTTGAAAATTTCAAGGTCTCAGCAAAAAAAATTGAAAGCCAAAAATATATTGATTTTGAAAATATTGCCCCAGTATCACATGGGAGTTGTAGTTTGTATAACTCATGCTTCCATACTGCTCTATATGCCAGGGTCCTTCATCAGACTACATTGTCTTTGATGTCCCTGTGGAGCTTTCCATAGAGGAAAATGGGAACAGGAAGCACCTGAACTACAACTCTCATAAGGCACTGTGGCACCCTTTGGGAAACAAAAATATTCAAATTTGGATTGTAGAACTGATTTTTTCTCTTTTAGGCATTCAGATTTGAGGAAAAATCAAAATATTCTACAGAAAACATACACTTTTCATTGTGTGCAGTTCTGCTCCCCCATGTTTAAAAAGGATGAATTCAAATGGGAACAGGTGCAGAGAAGGGCTACAAGGATGGTCTGTGGAGTGGAAAACCTGCCCTATAAGTGGAGACTCAAGAAGCTTGGCTTGTTTAGCCTAACCAAAAGAAGGTTCAGGGGGGATATGATTGCTCTCTATAAATACATCAGAGGGATTAATATCAGGGAGGGGGAGGAATTCTTTGAGTACAGCACCAATGTGGACACCAGAACAAATGGTTAAACAGTTCATCAAAAAATTTAGGCTTGAAATTAGATGCAGGTTTCTAACCATTAGAGGAGTAAAGTTCTGGAATAGTCTTCCAAAGGAGAGCTGTGGAGGCAAAAACCATAACTGCTTTCAAAACTGAGCTTGATAAATTTATGGAGTGGATGGTATGATTACTCTATTTTGGAAATTGACTGATATTTGGCTATGTGTGGTGGATATACAAGTGGCCTAAGAGGGGAGAGTACATGGGGTGGGTTCGGAGTTATTACAGAGAATTGTTTCTTGGGTAACTGGCTGTTGAGACTTGCCCAAGTGCTCAGGGTTTAACTGATTCCTTCCCGACACCAAATATGGCAATTTTCCCCTAGGGCTGTTTTAGCTTGAGCTCTGGGGGTTTTTTGCCTTCCTCTGTAGCACAGGGCATGGCTCACCTACCGGTGAATTCTCTGTATCTTAAAGTCCTTAAATCATGATTTAAGGAGGTAAATAACTCAGTCATAGGTTGGTGACCTATTGCTGGAGTGGGTGGGTGAGGTCTTGAGGCCTGCCTTTTGCAGGCGGTCAAACTAGATGATTGTACTGGTCCCTTCTGACCTTAAATTCTGAGTCTATGAAAAAACATTTAGTCAAAAAATCCATTTTTTTTTTTTAAAGAGAAAATTTCAATAGTTTTTTTTTTTTAAACCATCGCTATTATCAAACCATTTTCAAAACCTTTGTATTTAACAGCATTGGAACCCTGCTAATAAATACCCCTAATTTTGTGTAGTGACATGAGATTCTGACTGTCCAGAAGCACCATTTTTGGTCTTCCCCATAAAAATATTAAGTGATGCTTCTAATGACAATTCCCCTATAGCAGCTCTGAATTCATTCATTATCTTCATCATCTCCTGGTGTGCAGCTGGCTCAGTCTCCCAGACTGATTAAATTATTAGCTTCTTCTAAAATGTCTCATGCTCATTTATCCACTCCTCTCTTTTTCCTCCCCATCTTCTCTTCCAAAGCCACAGGGGTCTGCTGGGAAATTAAAGAGGGCAAAACAGAGAGAATTTGGGATGAAAGCAATACAGTAGTGAGAGATGAACACTAAAAGGTTCTGGCATCAGCTTTGATTTTAGCTTGGGGTGACATGAGATGTAGGTGCTGTGTGTGAGAAACTGGACACTAATGCACTAGGTTGGGCATCTGATAACTGTGTGCTCACCAGCTAGGAAGGTGGATGTCAGAGTTAGTGCAATGGCATGTGCACGTTAAAATAAGTAGCGGGTTATTTTTCTAGGAAATACAAATATTAAGAGAACGCTTTGAAGAATAGTTTTGATTTTAGTACATGTCTACCCAGTATTCAAGCTTTGCTGCTTCAGTGACCACAGCTTACTTACAGAGGTGCTGTTAATAAATGCTTTCAAGCACATCCCCTTTGTACCATTAAAGAGGTTTTCCATTTCTGTATACCTTATTGAGCATCATGCTCTCCATAACCTAGCAGATTTTGACTCCATAATGTGTCCTGCTCGGTTGATAACGTGGCCTATAATAGGACCTTTCACATAAGGAAAGTGGTAAAGCAGGGTGATGCTCACAAAAGGGCTTTTCCAGTATCTTCTGTTCTGTGTTTCTCAGAAAATACATGATTTGAAATCTACTGTCACAGAAACTTGGCATATTAAACTGTCTACACAGCTGGTTGGATGTAATGTAATTATCCAATTTTCCCACCATGTCTGACCCACATGACAGCTGGGACATGTATCAAAGACTACGCTATCTTTGAGAGTGTTGTACTCTAACCTATTTACAGTACAAACCCTCTATCTGATGGTCTCAACAGGCACCAAAGACCACTAGCCAAATGGTTTTGCATTTCCAAGTGGGTGTTGCCTCATTACAGGAGAAATGATTAGGAGTCAAGTTTTCTGGTTTCTATGGCCATGTGAAGCCCCACGTAACGGGCGGGTGCCCCCTTTTGGTGCCTTAGGGGAATTAGCAGTGTCAGGGCACCCCTTTTTGCACAGAGTCAGTTGCCCCAGCCCTCAGGCCAGGCAAGTCAAGCACAGTACAGAGTTAGTTGCCCCCAGGCAGGGCGAGGCAGGCACAAAGAGTCAGTTGTCTTTTTCCCCAGGTAGGGCAGGGCAGGCACAACACACAAACCTCTGTATTGGGTTCCTAGGGGTTTGAAGGCTCCAGGTGGTTAGGGAAAAGGGGTTGAGGGAGGGGGACGCAGGCCCACCCACTCCACTGCATCCCAGCCCAGGGCCCTATTCAGTGGCAGAGGCATCTGCCACTGTGGTCAGCAGGGCTCCTGCCAAAACATGCTGACCCTTGGTGGCTCCACCACTCGCTAGGCGATAGACAACCGCCCCTGGGCTTCTTCCTCCCACCCTGGGGTTTGGGGTACCTGTATCCACCAAGTCTTCCTCTGAGTCTGCAGGGTAGGTTGCTTGGGGGATCCCAACCAGCCCCTCAGTGTCCATTGGTGGGAGGTCCAGGAACTCCTGTGACTCCTCAGCAGAGGGTAGCTCCTCAAGGTCATAGAGCCCAACAGCGGGTGCCTGTTCCTCAGGGTCTTCAGCCAAGGGGAGTTCCTCCAGGTCACAGGGGGTCAGCAGCTGGTCAGGTTCCTCCAGAGAGAGGGGCTCCACACTTGGTTCCCAGGGGAGCCAGGCAGGCTTTCTCCAGACCTTAGGTTCAGGAATCCCCTCCCAGTCACTGGGGCCCAGTAGGCTGGGTGGGCCATATTGCCCCCCAGCCCAGGGTCCCTGTTGCTGCCCTTCCTTCAAGGCCCAACCTGGCCTAGGCCATGGCCTCACAGGCAGCACATCCTGCCCCCACAGCTGCTTCCCCCTTACTGAACGGTCTGGCTTGGCTTTTATACTGCCCCTTCCTGCCTGGGCCCCGCCCCTCCACTTCTGGGGCTGCAGGCCTGTAGTACGACTGTCTGGCCAGAGGGGGCGTTCCGGCCTATCCTCTGGCCCTGGCTCAGAGGAAGGCCAGGGTCCTTTTCTACAGGCCAACTCTCCCACTGACTCTGGGACCATCGGCCAATCTTTTAATCTGTTTTTCCATCTGTAAAAAGGGGTAACAATCCTCTGTACTCAAGCTCGGTATTTTTCAACCTGTGGTCCGTGGACCCCCTTCGTGATCTGCACATTATGTCTGAGATTTCAAAGACGTCCACTCCTCCCCTGGAAATCTTTTAGGGGTCCATAAGTGAAAAAAGGTTGAAAATCATTGCTATAGCTGGTTGAATAGGACTTTCCTGTTATCTTTGGGGTCATATCGTTATTTATCTTCAACAATTGCATGAACAGTACATTTAAGTTTTTGAATATGCTCACAGGTCCCAAAAGCATCGTGAGGTTTAGCTTGAAATATTTTTCATCCGAAAATTCATTCCACAAGGGATGTTTTTCACTGTTACACTGTTGTTTTAAAAAATTTCAATCATCCAATCAGAAAGCAAAAAAAAACCCCATATGACTTAGATAACCATCCCCAATATACCAGTAGTAAAGAAGTCAGTG
This sequence comes from Pelusios castaneus, assembly GCA_007922175.1. Classification (NCBI taxonomy): domain Eukaryota; kingdom Metazoa; phylum Chordata; order Testudines; family Pelomedusidae; genus Pelusios; species Pelusios castaneus. The sequence goes on from ML685767.1 coordinate 3,585,248, forward strand.
GACAGTTTGGCAGGGTCTCATAAATTGTAATTTATTGGCATAAAAGAGTGGTCCTCAATATTTTCATGGTGTGGACCACAGCTTATTTGAGAGGTTGGTTTATGAACACATTCCCTACTATTCAGAAGCACAGGATCATCAAATAATACCCTTATGGCAAGTCAGCAATTGAAAAGCATGGAAAAGTGATATTAGGAGAATATTTCATGTAGGTTCTTTTAATGTATTTAGCAGCTGGAAACTAGCAAGTGGGCTCAGCATCATGGATCCAGCCAGCTCCCTGCAGGCCACCAGTACGTGCTCCATTAACCACAGTTTGGGGAGCCTTGGCATAAGCTACCTGAGGCATGCTTGCAAATAATGAATATATTCTCACAGAGAACCAGGACTGGCTCCTGAACAATCTGTGATCAGAAGCAAAGGACTCTAAGTTGGTCAGATAACACCAGCACTGGCTAGGTTACCTGCAAAGAGCCAACCTAGGAGCCCCCAGCAGAAAATGAATACAAGATGGGCATCATTACTGCCTAAACTGAAGACACAGGATCATAAAGCTGCTTTCAATATCAGACCAATACACCACTATGCAGAGTGTAACCACCAGCGGGGGATTAAGAGCCATGCTGTATTAACGGGGGTTACAATTCATCATAATTAATTAGACCTGCACAGTTTCCTATCTATCTCCACAAGGCACTATGCGATTGTAGGATTTCAGACACCAATATCATCATGGTTTGGAGACCTCCAGACCCAGTAGCCAAGCAGCAGAAGCCTTCTGTTACAATAGGTAGAAGCATCTGTCCTTTATCTCACTCCTCCATCCATTTCTCAAGCCAAGAAGTGGTGTGGACCCAGCCTTGCTCCACAATTGGCAAGACTGTTGCTTTCATTGCCTGTGGAAACTGACTGGTCCACCTGAATCTTCTTGTGCCCAGTAGTGAAAGAAGAATCAGATTTTTGCTTACTCTCAGTGCCAGGGGTGTGAAACAGTTACATTTCCCTAGCTTAGACATGCCCCCCACTCACTATTGCATCACTTCTTTGTACCCAGGACTGGCAAGGAAAATCAGAATTCGAATTCATAAAAAGAAAGAAATTGAGGTTTGTCTGATCAACCTCTCCTATGGGAGCTGTTCCACTTTGTATTAACAATTAAATATTCCTTGGCTCAAAACAACAATCCCCCATTCTATAGGCTAGTGGTTAAGGACACTTGCCTAAGATGAAATAGATCATAGTCTAGTCCTTACTCTGTCTGATCTGGAGCAGGGACTTGAACCTTATTCTTCCTCAATACAGGTGTGTACCCTAAGCTGTGGGTCATTATTGGCTATTCTGGGATAGAAGGGGGTGTGGATCACTCTAATTTTGACCAGAAATTCCTACCTGGACCTGAGAAAGTTTAATCAAAACTGATCCAATCTTGGGAAATGTTTCATTTTCCACAGATCGATATCAGTAACCAGTTGTAACTGTAAAACAGAATAAACCCCAGGAATCTCTAGTAAGTGAGATCCTCTGCATCTTTTCTCTCATCTCAAAGTAGAAAGCCCCTTGAGTTTCCAGCTCTGGACCTTCCAAAAGTTCCTTGGGTTTTTGCCACTCTTTTCTTCAAATGGAAAGAATCTTGTTCCAGTGACAGGTGTGTGTGTGTGGGAGTGGGAGGGGGTGGGGGGAGGGGGAAAGGGGAGCGGGAAGAAAGGCGGAACTGAGTATTAGCTGAATTCCAGTGTGGGTGATAAATAGGGCAATGATCTGGAAAGGTCTATGTGTGTGTGCGAGCCAAACCTTCCCTCCCACAATGGGAACATCCATAACAAGGCCATTTACCCAATACATATTTTCCTCTTTAGTACGTAATGGTAACCTGAATAAAAGGTTTGAATTACAAAACAGGCTAACCCGGCACATTCTCTGAGCAATGACTGCTATTTGTGTCAAGAAAATAAAGAGGGGAGAGAGAGCGAGTGTGCGAAGGGGAGTGACTGAGCATGAGCAATTTTGAGAGCAAGAATGAAGTCATGGACTTACCCTGCTCAAGTGAAACAATAAAGAAAAAAAAACACTGAACACTGCAACAATAGAAATTAGATTTTTTTTTTATGATGATGATGATGATTGGAAAGATGACTGCTGTATTTCTCCAGAGATTCTTATGCATAGGATTGGTAGATAACATTAAGGTTCATACAAACTCTCCCCGTCCCAGTCCTTAGTGGGACAACCTGCCATGTGGAAGCCCCAGGGTAACTGTATGTGAATCCTCCACTGCAGCCCTTCATTCCTGCACCTTGAACTGAATTGGGCCAGGCTCAACTTGCAGTCCCCTCCACACTGGGAGAATGGACAAAGGTTCTGTATTGGCATGGATTCCCTAGCCATGGTCCTCTTCTTCCCCACCCTGCCCTCAATCCTCTTCAACATTGTGCTTGGCTGTTCACCCTATGTTGGTCTGGAGAGGGTTAAGGTGGATCCAAAGGGCTTAAATAACCTGATAGGCCATGTGCCCTGAGGGGGGGAGTAAGGCTTGATAAGCAAGCACTGACTAAGGAGGGGACCAGCTGGACAGGAGCAGGTGATTCTGGTATAAGGCTAGGAAGTGAGGGCAGAAGATGGTTGCAGTGTGGAAGCCTGCAGTTACTCTCTGGGTCTAGATGGGGACAGGAAGAAACCCAGAGGGGGAGTAGAAGCTCTGGGATTCTAGTCCTGAAGTAAGGGTTTCTCAGTGGAGCAGAAGGCTGATAGAGGTGAATTAGGAAAAAGCCCAGGGAAACAGCACCAAGGTTTAGAACAGCACACACCTTGGCCTTGGATTAGACGGGTCCATGGGCTGGAAACTGAAGTAGAGGGCAAGCCCAGGTTCCCCTACATGCAACTGAGAAGTGATGCAGACCCGAACTGAGAGGGCTGCTGGGAACAATAGCTAGTCCAGGGAGACTTTGACAGTCCAGAAGGGGAAAACCCCACAGTGACCTTGCTGGGGGACCAAGCCACGTAAAGACAGCATGGTAACTCCAGGAACATGAAAGGGGCTGCACTGTGAGCGAGTGATGGAAAGGTGACCAAATTCAGCCACAAAGAGGCACCCTAGCAGTGAGTAGAGAACTCAATGACAGGCGTCAGCAGGTCTCGTCTGCTGACTCTTGCAGCCTCTGTTCCTCCATTCATCTACTTCTCTGTCCCAATACACGTTCTCACCATTCCCTGCCCTTTTTCTCCATGACAAGCTTCTGTCTCATTTTTATCCCTCCACCCCTTTCTTTCCCCCATCCTGTGTTATATCCCATTCTCTGCCCCCACCTTTCTTTCTTTCTTTCTTTCTTTCTTTCTTTCTTTCTTTCTTTCTTTCTTTCCACCCCTCTCTCCTTCTTTCCCCATCTTTTGTTCTGCTCCTTCTCTTCCCCCACCCCCTGGTCATGTTGTGTTACTAATGTGCAGTAATGGTATGGCTGGAAAGTCATTTGCACTCCACCTCTTTTTTTTTTTTCTCCTGCAGTATTATTAAAACTGCTCCATCACTAGCTGTAATGGGAGCGTCTGTATTTTCTCCTCGCCCGTATTCCTGACATGACATAATGCCTGCCCTCACCGAGACGCTATAACACTGAGGTAATTGAAACATAACTCACCGTAAATTACAGGCCGCCGCTCAGGCAGGACCTCGGCTGTGGTTCCTGGAGCTCATTCCAGCTGGAAACTAAACATTTCTTTAAGAGGGATGCTTAAGCAAAACAAAGCCATTTAAAGAGCAACACAAACATGGGGAAGGGACTTGGGCACTTCTGGAGAGCTGGTCTCTTGCCGTTGTTGCAGTGCAAGCAGAAGCAGCTTGGGATAGAGAAACTGTATGGCTGAGGGTGTATGGACCCTGGTCAATAGCAACTAGAAGCCATTAGCCACTAGGGAGCAATATGGGCCCATTGTATGATTTCAGTGGTCTGCATGAAGAGGTGGTGAGGCTCATAGGAGATCCTCAGCGATAAGTGTCTGCCATCATCATAGCTGGCCTTTTTGATAGAAAGGCCAAAGGGTATGTGGGCCATGGAGAGAGATTGCCCCGTCTCACAGGAGTGAGGTCCTGCATGTCAGGATTAAGGCAGTGGAGTGATACACATTTACACACGCTGCATCTGCCTTGGGGTCCTCAGAGAACTAGTCACCCATGGCCCTGTTCACCCACTGCAGGATACAAGTCTCACTGAAGAGCATGAGAATGGCTAGAGCTGTAGGGCTACCCATCCAGGAAAAGACCCTCACCACAGCTGTAAGCTTTAAAAACAAGGTGGCGCTTGGAGTTTGGTGACACAATATTAATCACTCCACTGCTGATTGGAGCATAAATATTTAGGAAATGGCATCTGCCAGTTAGGTGATGGTAGACATCAGGATTCCTGACGCCTTCAATGACCAGGTCTGACTTTGGACCAGTCATCCCCCTCTGTAATGTAATTCTGTGATGTGGCATTTTCATTCTCTTTATCATCTCTAATTTTGTAGTATTGAAAAAATCCACAAAAATAAATCTTCTGGGTTTTTTGTGTTTGTTTTGTTTTTTCCTAGTGGTGAAAATTTGGAAGTTGTAATCCTGAAAAGTTCAAATTATTTCACTGATCTGCTTTTCAAAAGCACAGCACTCAAGTCTGTCCATGTAGTTCCCATGAAAGTCGGTGGGAATCGTGGGCAAAATTCATACTTCATGTGACTTTGGTTAGCGTCAGTGGAATTATATCAGGGATTACGATGGTCCCATGGGAATAATTGCTCAGTGCAATGCTTTGCAAAATATGGGGGACTGGTAACTCAGAAGACTAGCTTAATTAGTTGACAAGGATGAAATGTTAGAAATTCAGGAATACACAACTATGTGAATGCATCATTTTTCCTTGGAGAAACTGAGGCAAATCCATTACTGCCAGCAACCTACCAAAACTGTGAACCCCTTTTAAGAATCTGTGCCTTTAAGAACTGCCAGATAAATGTACTGTTGGACTGTTTCCATGTAGTAGATAGATCCAGCGAGGCTGGACATTTCAGGTGATGCATGTTATTCACATCTATTAGTGCAGAGTCACAGGGAATTTATTTGGAAAAATGTGGTTTCAAATAAACGGAGGTGGCAGCTTTTCAGTATAAATGATGCACAGCTGAAGGCATATCCAATTCGGGGTTATGGGGGCTTTGGATTAGAGGAGTTTGCACAAAAATGTTCTATATTAACATAATATAAGGCAAAGATTCTTTTAACCACACTTCAGAAAATGAAGGATGGATTGGTTTAATTTGAGACTGTCCGTGAGCAAACTTCCTCTATGTGCAGCTCTAATGACCTTCAGCACCTCTTGCTAACCTCTATTCATGAGATCCTTGTATTGCTCTGCCCACGCACTGAACCCAGCCCAGCCGCCCTCCTTCCAATTCCAGTCCTGGGCTCCCCTGCACAGGCCTGCCCTGGTACATGGCTCTGCCAGTGCGCGTCACTCCTGCCCTGCAGCCCATTCCTACCCTCCAATGTTGCAGTGGTAGATCTGCGTAGGAATTGATAACATGTTGGTGGCCGTGAACCCTGTTGCTATTGGAGGGATAGACAGTCATATGATATAGTAATGGGCTGCACTGACAGTTTTGAAGGTCCTCTGTGTCTCCAGAGCAGTTGGGATGGCATGGCACAAAGACAGTTAAGCAGGGAAACCTGTTGTCTGCCCCATTCCTCTCCCTCCTGGGCAGCAGCAGCATGGCCTCACAGTGGATGCAAGTTGCTTCTCCCCTTTCCCTTGTGCCTGGTTTCCATTGATTGCTTTCTATGAGGCCTGCCACATGCCCCTTGGAAGTGTTTCCATCAACCCTCTTACCATAGCTAAGGTTTCAGAAATCTCACGCCTTCTCTCCTTGACATTATTAGTTTATCTTTGGCCCCTGGCAAAGCTCCTGCGCAATTCAACCATAAGAGTTGTTTCTCTGTGGATGAAAAAGTCATCTCTAGCTCTGGCTGTTATTGATCATCCGATGGGAACCGGAGGTTTTTCTTTTCCTTTCATTTTTTTAAAGCAGGGCTTCAGAGTGAGTTTCAGTTAATTTTAGTACACGTGAAAGTGAAAGACTGATGGTATTGACAAGGGCTAAACATAGCACTATGCAAGGTTCCCCTGTGCGTGCTGCTCCACTAATGCACTGCAGGGCTGACCTGCAGTAACCACTTGCTCTTTCAGTTCTCTACCTGTAGCAGAGTAATTGCCCTGCTCTGGTATTGAAGGGGTTAAAAGCGCTACAGAGAAGGGAGCAGCCAATCAGGGCTCGGGCTGGTATATAAGATAGCTGCAGACCCAGCTCTGGGCAGTCATTCACTGGCCTGCAGCGAGGGAAGAAGCTGTTGGCTTGTTTGTCAAGGACAGCACACTGTGGATTGCTGAGGCTTGGATAAAGGTGACTGTACCTGGGAAGATGGGGATATGGCCCAGGTGACCTGACAGTCTATGGAAGGACTGAGATGTGGGGGAGGCACAGCCCACTCAGGGAGCATAGGGTCCCTGGGCTGGGGCCTGGAGAAATGGGTGGGCCTGGGTTCCTCTCACTTCGCCCAAGCTGCCTCTAGGCAATGTAAGGGCTAGTGGCAGCCACTGCTATGAAATGAGCCAGCCAGGGACTAGACTGTACCCTGGAACAGGGCCATCCCTAGGGGGGAGTGGGGCCCAGGGCCAATTGGCCTAGGCAGGGCCCCTGCCCCCCCCTCCTCCCATGCTGGTGGGGAGTGTGGGGGCTGGCCTGCTCCTCCCCCAGGGACCCCGATCATCCCCCGGGGAGCCAGCCCTGGAAGCCGCGGCGCCTCACCAGGAGGCGGGGAGCCACGGCTGTGGGCCTAGCCTCGGTCCCGAGTGGTGGGGAGCCAGCCCCGGCCGAGGCTGCCACCGCCCCAGCTGCACTGCTGCAGGCATGGTGAGGGGTGGTGGGCAGGCTGTGCAGACTGCACACCTGCCCTGCTGCTGGGCCTGCCTGTTCTGCACTGGGGGTGGGGAGCAGGGCCGGCCCAGGGGCCAGGGGAAGCGCTCCTGGCCTGCCCTGCTGCAGTAGTAGGGAGCAGGGGAAAGTGCAGCTGTGGAGGGGCCGTGGCGCGGGCTCTGCACTGCCCCGCTGGGAGTGGGACAGCGTGGGGCCCACGTAACCCCGGGGCGGGGGGGTTTGCCCCGTCCCCCCCCCCCCCCCCCCACAGGACGGCCCTGCCCTGGAAGAGGAGACCTCGGAGGACTCAGCCAGAGGGCTGAGGTCCAGGAAGCAGACCACCTCTTTGTCCTTTTTAGGAGTTGTTTTTGATTGGTTTACTTCTCCTTTTCAGCTTAACTCTTCAGCCATCTCTCTCTGTCTTTTCCTGTTGATATCCTTTCCTAACTGCATTCACCTGGTGTGTTTTTTGCTCCCTCACATCTTTCATAAGTACATCTTAGGTAATATCATATTGGAAAAATACTGTGCTGATTATAGAAGGGACTTTTTGTTCTTGAGGGGCCCCCTCCCAGCCCCTCAAGGATACAGCATATTGCAAAAGCACTTAATCACAAAATCTTCTGTTTGCAGAGAAGAGATTGGAAAGAGAAACTTAGCCTTTTAAACTTTATAAGCCTATTTCTAAAGCAATACAAGTGGAATTTTCCTTGTCTGCCCAGATAGGCTTTGTTGCCTTAGCATCAGTTGGTTGCCTGTGGTCAAGGCCTGGTCTGATTTTTATGCAACACAAGACAGGAAAACGATACATTTCTTTGCTTTCCACATCCTAGTCATCCCATGTATCTTCATCCCAGTTTTTCTGGTGGGATAAAAAGACAACACAGGCTGGCCTCCCACGCTTTTCTCTGTAGGATGAAATGACAGAATTGAGTGAGGCCTCAGTTGCATACAGAGACAATCAGGAGATGTGGAGGATGTTTTCCATGCTGGGGTCTCTCAAGCTGCTTCCTCATGTGCAGGCATAGCCTCTAAGACAAGCTCATTTGCAGTCAAATAGTAAAGCACAGTGTTTTATACTTAGAGGCATTACTGACTTCCTCGCTGTGCTGCAGTGTGTATGATAGACCTATTCTGTATGTCTCTTCTGACCCCAGCTTGTTGAAACACTGCTCCAACCTATCTCCCCAATCAATGGCTCCATGGATCCTAATGCTTAGCTGAAGTCATATGGAGTGTATTCAGCTATGTTACCTCCTTCGCCTGTGAACTCAGATTAATTCCTAGCCTGTGGCAAATATATCTAAGGGTTCCACATGGAAGGGCACTCATAATGGTAACTAATGGAAAACATTTGGAGACTGACTAGAAATTCAAAGAGATTATCTCCTTCCATTTGGTTTATTAGATAGGACTTATATCTTTCTTCTAGAAATCTGGGTTTGATTAATGAATTTTAAAAATCTTTTAAGTACTTGTACTCCTCCTCCTCTGGTTTCTTGTGTGCGTGAGTGCATGTGGGTTTTTTTTCCCTCCTAAAAAAGGCAATTCACTTACTTTGAGCTACTTTTATTTTACAGTTTCCTCCCCAATGCCAGAATCTTTAGGCTGTTATGTTTCTGTACAGAAAGAATGAAATCCTCACCTTAAGTCTAAAACAGAACTGACCAAAACAAACAAAAAAAAACCACATGCTGAAAGTTTTCCCACTAAAAAGCACATCTTTGTCAAAAGCCATTATTTACCAGAAAAATTTCTTCAATTCTGAAGAAAACTTTTGGTTTTACCATGGAACACTTCATAATGAATATTTTCAGTTCAAATTGACATTTTGAACTTAATTTCTGAATTTCAATTTAAAATGTTACTTTTTCAGCTTTTCATTTTTTAAAAAAAGGAAACTGACATTTTAAGTCAAAATGTGTATGTGAAAAGTCAGTTTTGTTTTGGTTTCAGCTTGTTTGTTTAATTTCAGTTTTCTGTAAAGACAAAATAAACTGACACTCTAAGTCAAAGCAAAATAAAAATCTCAGTTTAATTTCAGAATCTCAATTCAAAACCAAAACTTTGTTTTTTAAAAATTTGTTTGAAACATCCCAGGTGAAAACTTTCAACTTTCCAACCAATTCTACTTTAAGATTATTTCGAGTTGTGATTAAGCAAAAATACAAGCAAGAAAGAACAAACATAAAGTCTCAAGGTAAAATCCTGGGCCCCATTGAAGTCTCTGGCAACAGCCCCATTGACTTCCATGGGGCCAGAATTCCATCTTCAGTGGATTGTTCATGTTTCTTCTTTATCCTCAGGTTTTACTACAGCCTGTTTTAAAGTGGCTGATGTCACTACAATGTGGCAGAAGTCTTAAATATACAGCACACAGAAAACAAAGGTGTCACTTTCACAGCTAGCCTCATACACGAATCACTGCTGGTACCACTATTCTGCTCTACCTTTGTCCCAAAGTGAACTTTGCCTCCTGTTCCACATATGGTGCCCCCTTAGGGACTGAATTCCATGGCACATTTTCTAGCTGTGTCCCAGACAAGGCTGCCAGATGCCCTGAAGTCAATCTACCTTGTGTTTAATTGGTTTGGAGTCCCCTGCTTGTTTTCTATTTCTATTCTATTTGTTCTAGGTCCCTGTAAAATGCTTGGGCTGTTCTGTTAAATGAAAGTCGCTAAAGCCATGTGAGGTGGAGGTGGCATTCTTGGGCTCAATTTGTGGAGACTATTGAAAATCTCGCACTTAGTTTAACAATCATCCATTATTAAGGTGAGATTCTCATTCTGGAGCTGCTAGGAGGTTTCTAAATGGTCCCCTGGGCTTCAGCAAGTGATGGCAATTATCTTTATCTGTGTTTTATTAAATAATGGGGTGAGTAATAGGACAGAATGGGATGGAGAAGAGGAAATGACAGGCAAGAGAAGCAGGGGATAGAGCTGAGTGCAAGAAGGTGAAACTAAGATGGGGGGGGAATCAGAGAAAGGAAAGGGATAATGATGAGAGGAATAAAAATTGGTGGAGGAAGAGGGAAAAAAAGGTGTGGGCAACAGAGATGGAAGTGTAATGAGAGTGCTGGCTGCAGAGGGGAACAAGGAGATCAGCAGAAGAAAAGAGATTGAGAGAAAAGGGAATTGGGAGCAAGATAGAAAAGAAACAGATGAAAGAGAGTAATAACTCGGCTGGGATCAAGGGAGAGAGGAACAGGGAGGAGATGGAGTAGGATATGGGGATGATGGAGGGAAGGAGAGAGATGTGCCTGAGGGTTAGCCTGTGTTGGCTGGCTGTGCTGCAGAGGAGGAAGAGATGGGGAGGGTGCATTTTGTTGATACAGTTCCCATTCCTAGAGTCCAGGATGGCTGTAGCATTTAGGTTTATGCTGATGACACATCTTTCCACTTGGGCAAATGGGCAGATTCCCTCTCTAAATCACTCCAACGTGATTTTAATAGCAGGCAGAGGTGGCTTTTGGATAATAAATTGGTACTAAACCCTAAAGAGATGCAGGCTGTGTCATACGGAACAGATGGCAAATTAAAAAGAATGGAAGCCTGCTACTTCACTTATCTGTGCTCCGTGTCAGGGAGCTCTCTTGTTATGCTAAGTATTTAGTATTTACACTGGAAGGGCTGCTTCCTCATGCACCTCGGTGTAGGGATTTTAATTATCTATAATAGCAACAAGATCACTCTTTGGAGAAAGATGGCGAGAATGAGAGGTTGGATGACAATGATAATCGTAGTCATCATTAGTAATCCTTGATACTTAACGGTTACATTAACTTCCCTCCAACAAGGTTTGTTGTTAAACCCCAGACACACTGAAAGGGTTTCAAACAATTGTATTTTGTTTAACTACCATCAAATGTTTTGTCAATATTTTCTGATTACAGGAACTCAGGCCTCGAATCAGCAAGTCATCCCTATTCAGCAAAAAACCTTAAACATGTGCTTCCTCTTAAGCATATATGTAAAACCCATTGACTTTAATGGGACATAAGCAAATATTATGTTAGTATATGCTTAGGTGCTTTGCTGACTAGGGATGGATTTGAGCATGTGCTCAAATACTTTGCTAAATTGGGATGATGGAAGATACCGTAAATTAGGAATGCACTAAAATGAGTGAATAATGGAAACAAATGTCACCAGGTGTGAACTGGCCCTTTGAGGGAGTCTGTATTCAGACTCACCTGTTACTAGTTTATTTCCTCTCCCCTGTAGAGGTGGGTGAATGACTAATTTTTCAGGTCATTAGCAAATCTGCAAAATTGGGGAGGAGGGAAATTTCAGGTTCAGTGAAATGCTTTTTTGGATCTGAAACTAAATATTTTGATTTAGATTTCAATCACTCCTTAATTTTAACAAACATTTCAAAATGTAAAGGGACTGTCAAAACACAGTCACTTCCAGTAAAAAAAAACACAAACCTGAAACGTTTTGTATCGACAAATATCAAAAGGAACACTTCAGGGTTTTTGGAAAATTTTTTTTAGGGTTTTTTATTTTTACTGAAACAATTTGATGGAATTGAAATGAACTTAAGAAATGTTTCAATATCACCAAATCTGTCCTTTATATCACCTAAAAATGTTTCAATTGAAAAATTTCACCCAGCTCTTTTCCTTAATACTAAAACTGCTGTTTTGGACACTCCAGTCTCTTGTGTCTAGGATTTCCAGACTGCAAACAGACCACTAGTGTATCCTTCCTGAGTCTAGGGGAATCCTGAAATGATCCAGGAGATGAGGGCTAGAGAGCAAGAGACCCTGGGAGGACCAGACCACCTACTTACCCCATGACCACTGGGAGCCAGTACACACCCTATGTGACAGCAAACAGATAATTCTTTTTTTTTTTTTTTTTTTTTTTTTTATTTTTTTTTTTAAAGTCACAGTGACTATTTATAATAATCCTCTTCAGCAGTGCTGCCAGTTATTCCCCATTTGGTACTTGGGTATTTGATTTTTCTTTCTTAAGTGAAGTCCTTTGCACTTGTTCCTATTCGGTTTCATCTTGTCCATTTCAGACCAATTCTGCAATTTGTCAAGGTCCTAATTGTATCTTTCAAAGTGCTACCAAGCTTTCCAAGCTTGGTGTCATCCACATATTTTACAAGCATCCTCTTCATTCCACTATCAAAGTTATTGATAAAAATATTGAATCCTACCAGACCCTGAACTAACATCTTGGGGACACCGTTGGATATGTCCTCACAGATTTACAGTAAACCTTTGATAACTACTCATTGTGTACAATCTTTCAACTAGTTTTGCACCCACCTCTTAGTAATTTAATCTAGTCCACATTTCTCTAGCTTCCTTATGAGAATGGCATGTGGGACTGTGTCAAAAGCTTTACAAAAATCAAGATGCATCATATATACTACTTCCTCAATCTACTTGGATGGTAATTTTGTAAAAAAGAAAAAAAAAAAAGAAATTATGTTGGTTTGGCATTATTTATTCTTGACAAATGCATTCTGGCTGCTTCTTATAATCCTGTTATCCTTTAGATGCTTACAACCAGAAAGCCTAACTTTGTTAATTTTGTTCCAGTATCTAACTGGTCTATAATTCCCCAGATCCTCTTTTTCCCCCCCCCCTTTTTAAAGATAGGTACTATGTTTGCCTTTCTTCAGTCCTGTGGGACCTCACTCATCCTCTGTGAATTCTTGAAGATAATTGAAAATGGTTCTGAGGCCGTGTCTACATTCAAAATGCTGCGTAAATCTGCAGGATCCAATGAGCAGCCAATAAAGACCCATTCAATTGATCCCAGAAGTGCTCTCGCATTGACGCAATAACTCCACCCCTCCAAGTGGAGTAACACTGCATAGACGGGAGAGCATTGCCAGTCAACTCAGCGGAGTGAAGACAGCGAGGTAAGAGATGTGCATTCTTCAGCATGTAGATTGCGTATCTCCCATTGACTGATCTCCAGAGTGTTGACTAGGCCTGAGGTTGCTTCACTTAGTTCCTTAAGGATGACTTGTATCAGGCCTTCCTGACTTGAATACATCTCATTTATCTAAATATTTTTTAACCTGTTATTTCCCTATTTTGACTAGCACTTTCCCCCTTGTTAATGTTATCTGTGTTGCTTGTCTGGCTACCATTAACCTTCTTAGTGAAGACTAAAGGAAAATCGATATTAAACACCTTAGTCTTCTGGATGTCATTGGTTATTAGCTCTCCTTCCCTGCTAAGTAGAGGACCTACACCTTATTTAATCTTTCTCTTGTTCCTAATATATTTTCATTGCCTTTTTATGCTCTTTGCTTGGTGTACCTAATTTTGTGCCTTAGCCTGTCTGATTTTGACGTGCTTAAGCTATTTTGTTGTGCCCTTCCTTAGCAATTTATCCATCTTTCCAGTTTTTGTAGAATTCCTTTTTGATTTTTATAACTGCCCTACCTAACAGGGGTGAGGAGAGGGTAACTTTAGGTCACTGAAAACTCCTAATGGGACTATGTTGGCCTTTTCCTATTCCTATTTTTACTATGCATTCCAATAGTTTGCAGTTGTCTTTAATACAGTCCATCTTGAGGAACTGCTATATCACGTAAACTTCTTTACCCAGAGGTGACTTTTGAGGTAAGTGAAGCAGGCGCCCTTCTACGGCCCTGAGCAGTAAGGGGCCCCATCCCCAGCTCAGTGTGCAGCAGGGATAGTCGTCTGCTTCGCCTATCCAAAAAGCTGTCTGCCTCAGTCAGCAGCAGGAGTGCTCTGAGCCACGTCTGGGCCAGACATCCCGGGAGGAGTCACGGGAGCCACCGGGACCATGTGGAGGGTGGGGCCAGCAGTGGGGAACGTATGGGGGGCCCCACAATGGGCATTCACCTAGGACCTCAGATAGCCTAAGGCCATCTCTGCCTTTACCTCTTAGATTTTCCTCCATGGGACCTTATCTGCCACTCCTCTGAGCCTGGGTCTGCATGACAAACTTATGCCTGTATAACTACATCACTCAGGGATGTGGAAAATCTCCTGTGGTTTGTTGTAAAAATGGCATAACTGCTCAACTCCAAAAGACAGTTTGTATCTGAGAATCATCAGCAGAGATAGGTGTCCCCCTCTGAAGGGTGAGGTTTAGGACACCCTCACTCCCCATCTCCCATTGACTCATTTAGATAGGACTCATTCATAGCAGCCTAACATGTTGGCTTTTGCAAATCTCATTCTTGGGCATCTGTCTCCATCCATTCCTCATGGGGGGAAACTGAGCTCCTAACTCAGGCTTTGTGAATTTTAGTGATCATCTAGGTGCCTAAAATTTCACCGTTGTGATGCTGAGTCTCATAACACATAAGAGCCTTTAAGAATCTTGCCCCAATTTTTTGTTTTCCAGAGCTTATTTGTTAGCTCAGAAATCCTATCTTGTCTCCCACATGTCACCCCCTCCAAACCTTGAGATTCAAGAACTGCTTGCGTTAAAATAGATAGGGCTTAGATTACTAAACACAGGATCGACTCTTAATGATGGTATTTTCAGTACATCTATAGCAAGATCAAGGCAACGGCTGTTCAAATGAAAATGAATAAAGCTTTGCAGCGCTACTCACAAGCAAAAAGAGCACCACAGTTGTCTGCATTTAATTTCACTCACATGGGGTCCGTCTCTTAAAAATGTTCTGGAGACGCCAGCTTTGCTGGCTTTTGTCAAAGTTGTAGGAACTTGACTGCTCTTCTCCACCCAGATTGCTGAGACACCATTTGGTCTTTCTTTCAAGGGTCTTTGTGATGGAGTGTATGGGAGGGGGTGCTGCAGGACATCTGACAGAGGGGTGGGGCTTTTATTAGAGTTACATTCCAGCAGAGTTTTCAGATCCATGTTGGAGGGACTGGAGGGTAGATTAGTCTGGTTAGCCGCAATCCCTTCGGGCTAGTCTACACAGCAGAGTTGCACTGCTATAGTGTTGCTGCTACAGAGCATGTGGTGAAGACGTTGTCTGCCCGTGAGAGAGAGCTCTCCTGTGGGCGTAATAAATCCACACCCGCAAAGGCTGTAGCTATGTTGGTGGGAGAAGCTCCCACAGAGGTACTGCTATCGATACCAGTGCTTAGGTCCCTGTAATTTATGTTGCTATGGGGATCACTTATTCCCAACTCTCCTGAGCACATAAGTTATGCTGACGTAACCTGCAGGGGAGACAAGCCTCTAGAGGCTGGGCTAGTTTCAGACATGACAGAGGCCTTCCTGTCTAGCAGGTGGGACAGGGATCACGAGACACAGGAACTGTCCTGTCTCTATTGTATTGTCTTTACAGATTGTCCTGTTTTCTTGGGGCTGGCCATTTAAGGATTCAAATTGCATGAGGAAATGTGAACAAGAGATTATGCTAGGAGCTGGGATTTCTTTTGGTTATATTCATAAGGACCCTGCAAAAATAAACCATGAAACCCTCAATAATCCTCTCACTCACCCACATCATTATTACCAACAGCAAGCATTCAAAAATCATGAGTTAGATGCAACTGCCCCCTGCCCAACAGGAGACTGGCTTAAAAATCTTGAGATTTCTATAACAAGAATTTGGGATTTCTTTGCCTTGTGGTTTTTCAGTCTTCCTGGATCTTGTTTTCCAGCTTTCTCTGCAGGTGTGAACAAACTTATTGAGTTGTCTTTTGGTTTTTGGTGTTCAGTGAAAGCTGAGTGTCTCTCACAATCTCTTGATTCCAGCAAGTGTGGTTTTAAAAAGACGTCAAACACACACCAGATATTGTGAGACTTGTTGACAACTGCCGTATTTACAAAGAGTGCAATCCCACAGACTTCAAAGGGGTTACTCCTGACTTACATCAGTCTGAGGGTAAAAAGAGTCAAGGTCCTAAAGGGGGAATTTTGCTTTAACCCAACTCAATTTCTGAACTTTCTCTTCAGATGCAGAGATTCTGGTCTGCCATAGTCTTGTAAATTGGAATTTATAGAGATGAGTGGGATTTCTATTCCCCTAAGGGTTTCCCTCCCTCTCCCCAATTCTCCCCTCCTTAAGTGGTGAGGAATTGCCCTCAACCCCACCCCCACTCCATGCAAAATCCTTTGTTTCTTGGAAGGCTGAGTTACTGGACCCTTTACAACCAAGTTTCCTGCCTCCCTGTATTCCTGATGTGCTGCTGACCTACTGTGACCATGGGCCAGGCACTTCACCTTGCTTTTGCTTGCCCTGGATATTTAGACTATAAGCTCTTCAACTATCCTTCACCATGTATTTGTTCAGCGCCTAGCACAATGCTTCCCTGATCTCTGTTCTAGCCTCTTGGCATTACTGTAGCACAAATAATTCATGTAGAGAAGGAGCATACATATTTATAGCAAAATGAGCTGATGCAAAGCAGAGCTGATGGACAGCCGTGCTTTGCACACAGACAGTGACAAGACTCTGTCTACAACTGTATCTCTATATACAGAGTGAGGCCCATAAATTGAATGGGAGATTATCGCTGCCACCAAGCTGCAGCATCTTTAGTCATCGCACTTACAAGGTGTCACACCAGCTGTTTGTCACAAATATATGGCCACATCATACCTGGCCCTAGTGTGTGTGCGAAGGGGAGACGGCACAAAGAACCTTCCTCTTTTTTGCATCCTTTTTTCACACGCCAGGGCTGGCTCCCTGGTAGTTCCTGTGCTCTGGGGAATGCAGGGACTGCTCCCTCTGTAAACCCTAAGGAGAGCAAGGCAATCAAAATGCGGAAGAAGTGAAGGCATTCCCCCACTGCCACAGACGTCTGCAGCGCTGGCCAGCTACAGAAATGGGAGCATGGAGCACCATCCTAAGGGACAGTGCAATGGGCACGTTTCCCTTGTTCACCTGGGACCTCTTAGAAGCCTGTCTTCTGAGGCACAACAGCAACCAGAGCTGCCCCCAGCTCAGTGCAAATTGGCACCTCCCCTTATTCCGAGCTGTGGGTTCGGACAGAAGAAATTCTGTGTTATCCACTGAGGCCCAAGCATTTAAATCAAAGCCTCCAGGCCAGAAACGGCATCTTCTTTAGTCATCCTCCCACAGGCAGCAGTAGCTGACAAACACTGTATTTAGATGCTGAAGAGAAATATTGCTCTGTAACCCGGAGGCTCTAACTTCAACTATACACTTCTGACAATAGCGTTGTCCCACCCTTTCACAGAAAGGGTATCACTGGCAAAATTTCTCCGAGTTTGCCAGCAGTCCCAATGGCCTGGCCTTTTAGAGGATATCTCCTCTGCAATTAGACACCTGTGGCAGCCCTATGACACCTGACTCTGACTCGTGGGGCTTGGGCTAAGGGGTTATTTAATTGTATGCTTGGCCTGAAGACCCCTTGGGGACACAGAGCCTGTATGTCTACACGGCAGTGAAACAGCCCCTGAAGCTCTAGTCAGCTAGCACAGGCCAGCCACGGGTGTCTAATTGTAGTGTAGACCTACCCCCTGACTAGGCAAACATGCTGCCATTTCCTCTAAAACTGAGTGCAAGGGCCTTGCCACCCCGGGATCTGAATAACTCCCATCAACTTCAAAGGGAGCTCTACAAAGGGAGCTGATAAGGTGATCCGGTTTCAGATGTTCAAGGGAATGAAGCACAGCGGTTTCCCTGCTGCAGCGCACTTATGTTCCAAGAACATAAATACATAAACTAAAGGTGCTGAATAATTTGCAAAATTGGGTCACGCCCACCCACCTATTTGTAGATCTTGTATATCTGTTTAAAGATGTAAATTAATACGTCTGTTGTGTCATTAAAGGCAAGAACAGCCACCAAGATGAAAGCGAGAGAAGGATGCTGAGTGATACTAGCACTGCGGTTGTCTTGTGTGCTGACGAGCTGCCAAGAGCTAAGCCCTAGGTTAGTATTTTGGGTCTCCATCAAGTACTCATTCATTCTCTCTCCCTCTCTGCTTCTTTAGTAGTTACATGCTCTGGCATCAGCAGTTGTATGGAAATGAGAGCACATCTTGTACATTTTGCATGAAGTAGCATGTACTAATAGATATGCAGCCAACCAGTGGTTTAAACCACCTGCTTAGTTCTGTAGGATATGCCATACTAGTATCTTTGCTGCTCCACAAACCACTGGCAGAGTCCATTTTCGGTGAAGGGAGGGAGCCCTCTTCTCCAGATGGAAGAAGGGGACTAGGTCAAGGACGTTTGCACAGGACCCATTCAGTAATTGGGACTGGAAATAATCCTGTCAATGTTTGGCCCTGCTCAACATGCTTAGCAAGAATCAGTAGTGTTATTGTGAGACAGATCTGTTAATAGGGCTACATGTAAACATGTCCATCTAGGAATAGAGAATGTAGTCCATAGCTTTCAGCCCAAAAGGGGCACCATGTTCCCCTGTTCTAACCTCCTGTTTAACAGTAGTGCTCTGGACTAGTCTGACTTTAGCCCTGTTCTCTGTCTCCTGGGCTCTAGATACACATGTGAGGTGAAGACCCCATGTTTGATATCCTACTTTACTATTTCCCTCTTTGGAGCTCTGTGACAGGTAAGAAGTAACACAGAGACTTTGCAAAGGAATTTCTAAACACATGTACACTTCACTCATAGAGAAAGCACAAGACACTTACAGTTCCATGTACAAATAATAAACATCTGCATGCAAAATCCTTCTCTCCAGTACCTTCACCACTCAAAGCCCTTTCAGTTTTGCTCAATTCTTTTGGGGTCCCAAGAGCCTTCTTTCCTTCTTCTGGCCAGTCTTGCCTTGTCCTGGTGGATGAGAGAGTGCCACCATGAGCAAACCTTGTTCCTTTATGACTTTCCTGTCCCGTCTGTCATGTAACCCTCCCTTCTTGTCAGTCTCAAGCCGCCCTCAGGTGATCAAGATATCCCAGCAGGTGATCTGTTGCTTTTTTACAGCTCACTAGAAAGGATGGGTTACTCTGGAAAGTAACTAACTTGTCCAAGAGGGCTTGCATCTGAATAGGAGACCCTTCACATTAACAACCCCATATCAGTTTGCATTGTTTGCCTTCTGTCAACACCCATTTGGAATTTCAGGGCAAGATGGAGACAACCGGACAAAAAGCGCAGAGCATTCTTATAACCAAATGATGGTCACAAAGCAAAAAAAGTTTATAGTTTTATTAAAAATGCACAGTCCTATATACTAAATTGTCACAACTGGGACCCACTTGGCAAGGGTCATGTCTGTCCTTAATCTATGACAACATATGAGGTAAATTCCGAGGGCTTGATCGTGGCTGATAATGGAAAAATAATCCCACATTCATGATTCAAGCATATGATTCAGAGCTATCTGGATTGTTTGGTAAACCGGGTGCAAGCAAATTACGCCTGTTAATAGGGCTAAATGTAAACATCTCCATCTAGGAACAGAGAATGTAGTCCATACTTACAGTATGGGGGACTGTATTTTGGGAAGAAGAGACTCTGAAGGGGAATTGGGTATCATGGATAATCAGATGAACGTGAGCTCCCAGTGTGACGCTTTGGGTCAAATGAGCTACTGCAATCCTGGAATGCATAAACGGGGAATTTTGAGTAGGAGTAGAGAGATGGTTTTGTCTCGGTCTGGCACTGGTAAAACTGTTGTTGGAATACTGTGTCCAGTTCCAGTGCCCACAATTAAAAAAAGGTTGAGAAATCGGAGAAGTTTGAAGTAAAAGTCACAAGAATGGTTACAGGACTGGAAAACATGGCTTACAGTAAAACACTTCAAGAGCTCAATCTATTTAGCCTAATGAAAAGATGACCTGATTAGTCTGTAAGTATCTACAAGGGGAACAAGTATTTAATAATGGGCTCTTCAATTGATCAGAGAAAGGTATAATACCACCCAAGGGCTAGAAGCTGAAGCTAGGTAAATTCACACTGGAAATATGGTGTACATTTTTGACAGTGAAGGTAATTGACCACTGGAACAATTTATTGAAGGTCGTGGTGTATTCTTCATATTTGACAATCCTAATATCAAGACTGGATGTTTTTCCACAATACATGCTCTAGGAATTATTTGGGGAAAGTTCTATGGCCTGTATTGTGCTGGAGGTTGGACTAGGTGATGACAGTGGTCCCTTTAAGCCTTGGAATTACATACTATAGATTTTAAAGTCCGAAGGGACCAATATGATGATCTAGTCTGACCTCCTGCACAGTGCAGGCCACAGAACCTCCCGCCTATCTTGCAGTAGCCCCATAACCTATGGTTGAGTCATTGAAGTCCCCAAATAATGGTGTAAAGACTTAAAGGTATAAAGGACACCACTAGCAAGTGACCCATGCTCCCCACTACAGGGAAAAGAGAAAAATCCACATGGCCCATGCAAACTGCCCCATGGGAAAATTCTCTCTTTACACACCAAATATGGTGATTAGCTAATCCCTGAGTAGGTGGGCAAGACTCATCAACCATACACCCCATCTAGCATCCCATCACAGGCCATTGGCACATTTACCACCAGTAGTCAAAGATCAGATAATTGCCAAATTAGCCTGTCCCATCATACCATCCCCTCCATAAATTTATCTGACTTGGTTTTGAAGCCAGCTAGGTCTTCTGCCCCCCTCGAAAGGCTATTCCTGAACATCACTCCTCTGATAGTTAGAAACCTATGTCTAATTTCAAGTCAATACTGTGAAATGAATGAATGAATAATGAAATTACATCCTATTCCAAATACCAATTATGCCGGTTCATAGATTCAAAGAGGTTAAGCCAGAAGGCCCATTAGATCATCTAGTCTGACCTCATGTATCGCACAGGCCATTAGTTTTCACCCAGCTACCCCTGTACTGAGGCCAATAACATGTTTGGCTATATCTTATATTCCAGAAAGGCATTAAGTCTTGATATTAAGTGATGGAGGATGATAGTTTGTTCCAATGGTTAATCACCTTTCCGTTTGAAATTATGTGCCTTGATTCTTTTCTGAATTTGTCTGGTTTAAGCTTTCAGTCACTGATTCTTGTTATTCCTTTTGTCTGTAGATTAAAGATACCTATACTACCTGATAGTTTCTCCCTGTGAAAATATGTATACACTGTAATCAAGTCACCTTTAAACCTTTTTTTTTTTTTTTTTTTTTGGTGACGCTAAACAGATTGATATGTTTAAGTCTCTCCCTGTAAGGCATTTTCTTCAGATATCAAATCATTTTTTCTGTCTTTTTCTGCTCCCTGTCCAATTTGGCAACATCTTTTAAAAATGCGGACACCAGAACTGCATGTAGTGTTCCAATATGGGTTTCACCACACTACTTCTCTATTTAATACATCCCAGGATCACATTAGCTTTTTTTTTTTTTGGCCACAGTACTGCACTGGGAATTCATCTTCAGTAGCTTGTCCACTACGACCCATTGGTTATTTGCAGAGTTACTGCTTTACAGCATACAGTCCCCACTCTACAGGTGTGGCCTGCATTCCTTGTTCCTAGCTGTATAACTTTGGCTGTATTAAAACATGTTTTATTTGAAAAGTCCCACTTTACCAAGTGATCCAGATTGCTCTCTGACTTCCCTCTACCCATCGTTATTTATCACTTCTTCCATCTTTGCATCATCTGCAGATATCATAAGCAGTGACTTTTTATTTACTTTCAGATCATTGATGAAAGTGTTCAGTAGCATCAGGGCTAGGACCAGTCTCTGTGGAACCTCCCTGGCAGCATCCCCATTCAATGATGATTCCCCATTGATGACTACTTTTTGAAATCTGTCAGATAGCCAGTTCTTCTTCCATTTAACTTGTGCTTTATTAATATTGTTATAGTATTATTTTTTAAAATTGGAATGTAATGAGGTGCTAACTCAAACACCTTCCAAAAGTATATCTACAAAGCTACCTCTATCAACCAACCTTGTTATGTCCCCAAAGAATGAAATCATGCTTGTTTGATAAGACATTTTTCGTAAAACCACATTGACTGGCATTACTTGTTTTCCTATCCTTTCATTCTCTATTGATTGACTTGCATATCAACTGTTCCATTATTTTGCCCAGGGCTGGCGTCTGGCTAAGTGGCCTATAGTTACTTGAGTTATCCTATTTATCCTTTTTGAATACCGGCACAGCATTAGCACTCTTCCATTCTAATGGAATTTCCCTGGATTTACTAAAATATAACACAGTAAGCCAGAGATCTCCTCATCCAATTTTTTTTAAATAGTCTTGGACAGTTTATCTAGTCCTGCTGATGCAATGAAGTTTATTCCTAGAAGATGATGTTTAACATCCTCCTTAGTTACTAATGGATTGAAAATATTTAATCATCCTCATGTTATATCAGTATAAGACCCTACTTCATTTCTGATGCAGAACAGAAATATTTTATGAAACAATTCTGTCTCTTGGCATCATTACTAGCATTTTGCTATCTCAATAGGCCTATATCATTGCTAGATAATGCTTATTTATATCAAAAACTTATTTTGTTCCTAATATACTTAAACTGCTTATTACCCTTTTCGCTGCCAAACATGGATTTTTCCCTGATGCCTGTAGCGTCCCTTATCAAGTTTTTGCACTTCAAAAATTCTAAGTTATGTAGATTTCTATTTCCCTTTTTTACATATTGCTCTTTTATTCCTCATTGCTGTCTTCACCTCACCACTGAACCAGGAGAGGTTTTTAGCCAAATTGTCCTCTTGGTTGGTTGTGGAATTGTGGCTTTTTGGTCATCTACTAAACTCTTCTTAAAGAACACACAATTTTCATTCATATTTTTCTGTATACATTTTTCCTGATAATCAGCTTTTTTCTCAATTTTCCTCAGCTTTGGGAAATTATCCTTTTTGAAGCACCAAAAATGTGTATTATTGGTTGGGTTGTCCTCTGTTTGCTCTATTGAATGTAATCGGGTCATGATAGCTGGTTCCTAGTAAGCACTAATTTCCAGACCCGTGATTTAATTCATCTTTACCTATCACAATGAAGTCCAGAATAGAGTGACTTCTTGCTGGTTTCAGTAACATTGTGTATTAGAAAATGATTACCGAAATTTTACTATTCACTGCAGGAGACCTCCCGCATATGGCTCGTAAACTGAAGCATAAGTATAACAATAGTTTTTCTTTCCACACATTACAGACAGGTATTTAAGGAGTAACTCACCCTGTTCTCTGGTTTGAATAGGTGGTATTTAACAGACTTCCACCAGCACCCATCCTGGGTTTTATTAGCTGCCCCATGCATATCCTGCTGTTCTGTGTTAATGACGACTCTAAAATAGGTAGCATTGTCTTTAATGTAGCATGCCAATATTTCTTGTCACGTTGACTCTTACCCACCCTGTCATTCCTAAACATGTTATAACCAATGGTTTTAACACTTCAGTCATATGAATTATCCCACCAGGTTTCAGTAACGCCAGTTATGTCAAACTTCTCATAATTAGTGTGTCCAATTTATCTTGTTAGTTATCTATACCCCCAGCATTGGCCCATAAGAAACTGGAAATTTTACTCTCTGTGTTCTTTGTCACATTGGTTCAATTTGTTCATGACACACCGAGTATGAGCGTGCATTTCATGTGATTACTTGCCATTTCTTGATAAACTTGCTTCGTAATTTGTTGGTCTTCTATCATAATACGGCTGACCTAAAAAAGCTATCGAAACCAAACCAGTGCTCTTGGTAGTGTGTTCAGGTATGAATATTCTCCTTGTTGATCTTCTCCTGCCACTTCATATGGAGCAGCTGATGAAGACAATGAGAATTGATTCAGTTCATTGCTTGTGATAGATGACTGGTAGAAACCACCATTTAGCTAGGCACCTAAACTAATGCTTAGCTTTAAGCATGTGCTGAAATGCTTAGCTAAACAGGAGCTTTACTGGGCTTGGTAGCTACAAGATGACCATGGTATTTCATTTATGTAGAGGGATGATGGCACATATTTAATAGAACATTTCCCCAGATGCCTCGCACTAATGGAGTTAATATAACAAGAAGGACAAAGGTACATATCAGCATCCATTGTAAAGTTGGATCAGTTACATACCCTCAATTACTACTGCGTTCTGAGTAGTTAGAGAATGAGTCTGGTGCATAGTAAAAGGTCAGAGAAAATGGAAGTTGGATAAAGTATAACATCAGAGTTACAAACACTGGAATTACCAACTGAGCAGTCAATCACACACCTCATTGGAACTGGAAGTATGCCATCAGGCAGCATGAGACCAAAAATCATCTAAAAAGCATATACAATAGAGTATGGTGTTAAATATAAGCTACTAAAGGAGGGATGGGGAGGGCCAGCAGCATTTTCTTCTCCAAAGTAATGTTTCAAAGTTATATCAAGTCAATGTAAACTTTGAAAGAGCAATCATAACCTTTTGTTTGGCGTTACAAATGTTGCAAAGTTCTGAACAACCTCCATTCCCAAGGTGTCCGTAACTCCGAGGTTCTGTTGTACATTCAGAAATGTATTTCGTTTTAGAAATATGAAAACACATTTTTTCATAGGGAGTGGGATAACACATTAGTCAATCTTGAGTCAGCATTGCAATTAAGTACATGCTTAATCTTAAATCCACATTTAAGACCTAAAACTTGTGCTTAAATGCTTTGCTGAACACAGATGGGTTGCTGAATCGGGGCCTAGACTCATAGGCTCCCAGCTTCAACACAGTTAACATAACAAGCATACGTGAACTTTTCTGAAACAGCACTGCATATGTACATGATTAGTGAGTTGGGGAAGTGGTTGATGAATGGCAGGATGACATGAGATGGCTACCAACAGATTTAATCCACTCAATGGAGTATATATGAAATACATACCTAGACATAGCTAGCAGCTTCCTGAATACCCTTGGCCAGAGATCTGGTACTTCAGGAGTTGCATGGGCCAGGAAGAGTCCGGCAGCAGCCTTCAGTAATAAAACCAGGAAGTTATTTTTTTATCAGTGTGACAAAAATAACTGAAGGTAAAGATTACTAGAGATAGAATAGATCTAGCTTAAATATTTCCCTATTCATCTGTTAAAAAAGAATCTGGCTATTTTAAAATTTGGAGCCCAAATAGAGATCTTTCTTGTGCAAAAGAGGACAAGAAAGAATTGTATATGTTCTACAGTCCCCAGGATCTATTGTCTGAGAGAGTCCATGCCTCAATGATTTCTTCAGGAATTTCTGATTAGAAAAGTTAGATCATCCAACCAGGAAACAGAAACCATACCACGTGACCCAGGTGAACCTTATTTAGTCCAATATTTGGTAAAAAAGTTCATCTGTTTGCTGACATCTCACAAGGTGGGGGGAGGAAACAAATGCAGTCAATAAACAGCCAGCAACAAGTAGAATGTGCCATCAATAAAATAATGCTTAGTTGCTATTCACCTCCATCTTTGAGATCATTAATAAACATATTGAACATCCCTCGTCCTGTTGCTGATCCAAGGAGCACCCCGCTATTAACATCTTTTCATGCTGAGAACTGGCTGCTTATTTCTGCCCTTATTTCTTCCTACTTATTTAGTTTTTAATCCCTGGCAAGACATTACCTTCATCCCACGGGTAACAAATTTCTTTAATAGCTTCTTAATCTTGTGAAGGACTTTATCAAAAGCTTTTTAAAAACTTTAAATAAATTCCATGCCTGCTTCCCCTCTCCACCCTGGTGCTCCCTGATCCACTATTTCATTAACTTTTTCTCAGAACCTAACAGGTTAAAGAGGAATGCCAGAATCTATACGAAAGCCAGCAGCCTGACTTATGTCTATCATGTTATACTCATCTATGAGCTTTATCTCTAAGCTTGGAAGGATTAGATTTCTATTGCTAAATGTTTATAATTGTTGATTTCCACCATACACACACAAACCAACTGAACAATATTTCCGCTGCTAATAACTGAAATTTACAGAGAGGCAAAGTAAGAAAAATGCTGCCTGGGGACTTATTAAATTTTGATTTGAGGATATTTTCTGTGTATATTTTGCATGTGATGTTGACAATTTGTGCTTTAATGATTATAAAGCTTTAATTTTTTTAATCTCAACAGCTACTGCCATTAAATAATAATTATTGTCTGATCCCCCACTGTTGCTGAACCTTCCCTCTCCCAATTTTCTACAACTGTGGAAATTAAAATACATAAAAATTGGGGGAAAATACATAAAAACAAACAGGAAATTTATTTAAAAAGAATAGAACTCTGCCATGCCTCTTTATAACTCGCTGCTGATTTTTCTCACCTATTTCACCATGTACTGAGGTACAGCTCATCACTTTTTATTTCCAGCATCACTCTTAGTTCTGAGGTAATAGATGGATATGGTGTTGGCCTGCCTGAAGTCCTCTAGTACAGGAGGCTGTTTCTAATGATATGTTCTGTTTAGTAGCTCAACTACTCCATTCTTCGGGTCCTTCATCGTTCTTAGATGCCTTCCATTCACTCCTCATTTAATTG
Organism: Pelusios castaneus; assembly: GCA_007922175.1. Taxonomy (NCBI): domain Eukaryota; kingdom Metazoa; phylum Chordata; order Testudines; family Pelomedusidae; genus Pelusios; species Pelusios castaneus. Next base: position 3,611,546 of record ML685767.1, read on the forward strand.
CTTCACTTGCTCCATCGTCTTCTTTTCATCCTCTGTCGCGGGCAGTACATCACCTTCACAGTCAGGATAAAGTGACCCCGAAGAAAGTAGTTCTTTAACATCCTCTCTGGGGAGGACTGCAGAAAAGAAATTCAGCATTCTCTTTGCATCTTTTTACACTCTTGTGGCTTAGCTGACCCTCCTGTTTCTGATTGGACAAGTGAGGCAGCGCGCTCTGAAGTCATCTTGTGTTTGACTGTAATGCAATACCTTTTGAACATCACATCCAATCAATTGCAGAGTTTCAGGGCACATTCTAGGCATCAATGGGCAGAACCATATTTGTTCTCGACAAAATAAGAAAAGCCACTGGTACCTGAGAGGCAAATCAGCTCACAGAGTAGCATCTTGCAACCTGAACCTGACTATAAGCATGAGGTTCAAGTCAGGCTGGTTCTGACAGCCCAACCCGGCCTGGGATCAGGTTGTCTCTGATCACCTCCTTCTCCCCAGGGAATTGGGGCAGCGGCAGTTGGGTTCCTGCTCCTACCAGCCACCTCTGCCTCGCTGTGCTGTGGACGAGTGAGTGTGCTACTGAGTCCCAGCACCTCTCACCCCACAGTGTGCACAGTGCTGCAGGGCAAAGACAGCTGGCAAGAGTGGGGCAGCCAGAGACGGATCACGGGTATTGGGCGTGGGGAAGCTCACACCGGGCCGAGCCCTGGGACAAGGCAGCAGTGCCGACTGGTTCAAGAAGTGCCCAGCTCAACTTGGTTCTGACACCAAGCCATCCCTCTTGGGTCAGATTCAGGGCCAGAGTCATGCTTTACAATTCATCCTATGCTGACCCCTCCCACAAAGAGCACGTTTAGTGCTGCAAACAGAGGAATATCAGGTGTCCCCAAGCTGCTGCGATCAGATATCACAGGGAGCAATTCAATGCACTCTCTCTTACGAGGTATGGCACTTGGCCTGTGTCAGCAATAAGGGTGTGACTCTCTCCAGTGTTCTCAGATAAAGTACACAGGAGTCTTTTCATATGCATGCCTTGAATCATCCCTCCTTTCCTGCCTTGGGTGCAATGTGTAGACTCAGCTGTGTGCAGAGGAATGGGTCAAACATTGGGTGGTCATATTTCCAAAAGGGAAAATGGGGCATGGTATGGGGCTAAGCTGAGCTCCCACTACCCCTTGTAGGTCTGGCTCATGCTGCAGGCCTGAGCCTCACCTGCCCTTCTCGCATGGCTGGGGCTGCCGGCAGCATCACAGCTCTCCCGAACTCTGTCTCTCCCCTCCATGGGTCTGGCATCACTGCTCATGCCATGCACATTCCTCTGCACCCCAATTTTTTTGAAAATAGTGGGCATTTGTCCCATTAGCTCTTGACAACCGATCAAGTTGGCAACAGAAAATGGGACAGATGCCCACTTTTGCCAAAAAAAGAAAGTCAGGATGGCTGGGACAAGGCTTAAAAAAGAGATTGTTCCAGCTAAAACAGGGCGTATGGTCACCCTGTTCAAACATTATCCTTTAAGGACCACTCCTAATCTAGTCCCATGAGTCTAATTGCTGTTTTCATTTGTTGTTTCCAAGTTGCATATCAGGGACTACGAGCTAAGCAAATTGGGCCAGCTCCTTCTCTAGTGTAAATTGGTGCAGTTCATGACGTCAAAGGAGTTACATCTGTTTATGCCAGCTGAGGGCCTTGATGGGCCTGACCACTATTTGAAATGAAAAATTTGCTCTTCATCAGGGTGATGGCTGGACCCGTGAGGAGAGATGGACCTCAGCCCTCCCCGTGACAAGATCAGCTCACTTCCCCATGTAGGGAAAAAAAAGGTGAATGTCACAAGAGTGATGGATCATGTGATCCAGTCAGGCCTGGCATATGTAAAATAGTGGCCAGTGGAAAGCTAAGGCCAGAGACCTGTGAGGGTGGCACAGAAAATGTTGGGTCCTCTTCATGGTGAGAAGGCAACATCTAGACAAGAAGGGCTAGGAGTTACTGCTGCGGGAGCAGGAAGACAGATCCTCGGTGAAGAGGGCTGGGCCAGCTTGAAACTGGAGTGAAGACTTTTTTTGAGTTCCATTTGTTGTGCAGCACCATGTTGCTAGGACTTAATAAATTGAACCCCAGATGGGGATCCTTGTTTTGAGTAGCATTGTGCTATGGTGTGGAGCATGTAAACTAAGTGTGTGGAGAAGGAAACCAGGTAGAGCTGCTGTAGGGAAAGCCATGGTCATGAGGGAGACTTGGGACATGGCAGTCCAGTGACAATAGATTTGTAGATTCTTAGAACTTAAGGCTGGGAGAGGCCATTAGGTCATCTAGTCTGACCTCTTGTGTATCATAGGCCATTAAATTTCACCCAGTTGCCCCTAAAATGAGCCCAACATCTTGAAGTTTGGCTAAAGCATACTCTCCAGAAAGGCACCCTGTCTAGATTTGAAGATGTCAGAAGATGGAGACTTGACTGCTTCCCTTAGTAGTCTGTTCCAATAGTTGATCATTCTCACTGCTAACACTGTGTTCCTTATTTCCAATATGAATTTCTCTGGCTTCATCAACTGTAACCATGTCTTCTGTTCACCACTTGTCTGGGCATAAACCACAGTATGCAATAATTCATGGTAATTTTTGTGTAATGAATGTCTTCAGCCAAAATATTTTATTCTATGGGTTATTTGTGAACTTCTTCACTGGGAGAATCGCATATTGTGTTTAATATTCTCTATTCAGAATTTCACATCTATCTATCTCTCTGTTTTATGCTGCTTCCTCTCACCTTGTGGTCTGTGTGCCTTCCATGTAAAATCAGTAGCACCAGAAAAGTCCCTAGTAGATTTTATGGAGTCTCTGCCACTTCTCCCTTGTCAGCATCAAAACTCTGGATGAGGCTGGAAGGATTTTTATTTTAAAGATGATGCTAATTTCTGCTTTGTTTTTGTTTGGTTTCGGGGTTGAAGTTGTATCAGTGTTGTCAATGTGATGGTGGAAAGATTTTGGGGTTTTTTTTGAAGAGAAGATGACGGACTTGCAAGTATAAACTCAAAGTGCACTTTCTGTAAATATTGTGTAACACTGACTTACAGTTTGCTGTGTCCATCAGCGTTCCTGCTGCCAGTAAACTCACTCCAGAGAGTGTTTACGGGAAGACAACACAAAGGGGAGTGAACTTGGTGGAAGGGAAATCATAAAAAAACTTCAGAAGAAGACTGATAAGACATTTGTTTAGAACTGCTGCAGATGTAGCCCAGATTAAGAGAGAACTGACTTTTGGTGGCTTGGGGATAGGGACCATACACAGCTTCTGAATTCTATAGTATTCCTGTCGGTCTATGATGGGTACTTACTTGGCTCTTATTGAAGCATATCTAAGAGCCTCACTTGCATTTAAAAATTGAAACAAAAATAGTTTCCTCTTTCCCTCCTCCTCAGCCAGCAGGAGAAAGAGCTTAATTACTTCATAGGGTAATTTATTTGTTTGTGCATATTAGTGAGTGGGTGTGTTGTGTCTGCATGTGTGAGTGCATGTGAAGAGTTTGCTGAGAGAGTGTTAATCAAATAAATGTATTTTGCATTTTGTTGTGAAAGCAGGTAGGCTCATGGTCATTCTTGTCTCTCATGGAAATGAGCCTTGTGATCTGGGTTCTGCATAAATTCTGTCTCCTGTACTCACAAGCCTTATACTGTTATCTACCGTTCTCTTGACCCAGCTGAACGTAGTGGTCACGGCAGCTTATGATTGTGCAGAGAGAGGAAATCTCTCTAGATAGTGAAGGTCAATGCTTTGGGGGTCAGAGCGAGGACTTCAAATGTAATCTGTATTCAACAAAGAGCCAGTGTAGGTAGGAGAGCACCAAGGTGATGTGTTCATGGTAATTAGAATGGCCAAGCAGCGCAGAAACTGCCTTGTACCAACTCGAAGTTTTCCAGGGTATGTAGCTTCCATCATAGTTATTAAGCGGAATAATCAGTCATGGAAGTCATAAGCAGAACTGAGTAAACACCACCAAAACTTATTGGAGTCAAACAAAACCATTCAAAAATCATTTGAATATTGATACAAAATCAGCATGGTTCTTTTTGAAACCATCAAAACCATTCTGATATAAACCTTAAAAAACATTTCAGAATTCTTCAGCCAAAATCACTTGCTGAATCCAGCCTGAGTTCACAAAAAGTTTTGTGCCTCCTGCCCCAATGCATTTTTATTTTCATTGAATTCACTATCACTGAAAAAAAATTGCCCAGCTGAAGTCATGAATATCTGGATATCTGTGCTGAGGTCTGTATCTGACAGGATGGGGCACAACCTTCTCACTAATTGCTAATGAAGGTAGGAATGATTTGCTGTTGTGCATAACCCCACTCCTGATATGTCGCTCAAACCGCCTCGCTCTGGCTTGCTACTTGGAATGGCTACTCCCTGCTCAACACATGGATTGAGTCCTGGTTTCCTCTTCTGATGCCTGGTGCCTCCATCCAAGGTGACTCTTCACTGTGCTGGAGACAAAAGAGGTTCTGTTCCTTTGAAAATAAACAATGCTACTAATGAGCAAGGAGTGTAAAACCCAGTGCACAAGAACAATAAAATACATCAAATGAAAACCTCACCAAAGAAATGATACACCCCAAAATAACAGTATAAAAAGGGGGACTTTACTGGGAGCAGGAAAATAGGATCTGGATATGGAAAGGGTTCAACCAGTAAGTACTAAACACTAAAAACTCAAACCCTAACCTCCCCCCAGCTACAGTTCTTCCTAAATCCTGTCTCCCTCCCTGGCATCTTCCCAGGCATGCTGAAGATGAGTTAGGAGATAAATGCTGCAGCCCTATGAATGCTGACTGGCTGGCTTAAACAAATAATGTCTTCTGACTGTGTCTTCATGGTGGGTGGCGTGGGGTCATCATGGCCCTCTGGTCTGGAGTCCTGTGGAGGGCTTGTGTGACTTTCAGTAGCCAGCACTAGATCTGACCTCTGCCACTTTCGCCACTGGACTCTTCAGGTCTGGAATTGCCTGACTCATGCCTGAGATTCCACAGCAATTCAGAGACTCCCTTCACGGGGCAGAGAGTTAAGTGAAGACTTCCTGTGCTGTTCTGCATCTCTCTGAGCTTCACCCTCAAACAGCCCAAATAGAAACGAAAATGAGTCTTTCTGTCTGAGTCTGTCTGTCCTCTCCCACTGAGGGTATGTCCGCATGGCGCTTACGGCAGCATGTTGTGTGAAATATAGTTATAAAGAGCAGTTGACAGGTGGAGACACTCCATAGGTGACTGCGGTAAAGACACATCTGAACCCTACAGGCTCTCTGCATGCCCAAGCAGTCTCTCCTATCCACTGCTACTTTTAGCAGTGTAGCGTCCTACAGTCCTCCACTGGTGGAGCTTTTTTCCTCATCGCAGGGCCCTGCTGAAGCCTTTCCCTATCGCAGTGCAGGGGAAAGACTTCAGAAGTTGCTGCAGGAACCTTTCCCTGCCACCTCCCCCCTGCAGAAATGTTCACTGATGTGGGTAGATGCACACCACAGCATGGATGGCTACGCGTACCGTACGCACTGACATTACCCGTGCTGGAAGGACTGAGTAGCCCTGACTCATCATTGGCCCAGCAAACTGCCATTGCAGATCACCCTCTGCAGAACCCTTTCTATTAGCCTCGACAAGCATTTTTAGTCCATTCTGTCCCCACTCCCGGATCCAGGCATGTTGGGAAATGGGGTCGGGGGCTCTAGTAGCCATTAGAGTTATAGTCCAAAGGGAAGGACTTAAAAGCTCAGTCTGGGGAGTCTTAGGATGTCCGGCCCTACAGACTGTAACTCTAAACCAAGTGGGGTTTATATTTGGTGATGTGGGCATGCTGTGGCACAGAGTCATCCAGAATGACCCCCAAAACTGCAGCCAGACTTACAAATCCAGGACGGATGTCCTCAATAGCAGTCATGTTGGAGAAGAAACAGGTCCTTTGCAGTGTTCCAGCATTGATCTATCTTCCCTAGCCCTGCAGAGTCCCTTTTACAAGGATCCCCTGTTCCAACCCCCTGACCTTAGCTTGCTAGAGTGGCCTAAAATGGCCTGAGTGTTTGAGTATCAGGGCCATAGTATTTTACATCCAATTTGTACTCACTCTTCTCAATCCTTAGCTGCACAGAATTCACACTTATTTTTGCACTCTCCTGATTCTGGACTGTCTGGGATGCAGAATGGCTCGTTGATATACCTTGAGGTAGCTCGAAGGCTATGTGGGTAATGTCACCTGCAGCCATTTGGCTCTCCTGCCTGAGTGTTTAGGTGGGTACCACTTACGTGGTTACATTCCCACCCTACCCTTAGTATACCCCTTGAGGGGAAGGGCTGGGGATGGGTAGCACAGTACTCATTATGCCAGCTTTCTGCCACCTGAGGATTTCCCTTTGACAGAGCAAATCTTCAATTGCCCCTTTAGCTTCGTGCCATCCAAAAAATTCAAAAGCTGGTGTCAGAGTCCAGGACTGATTGTCCTCTGTGCAGGTGTAAATGACTGCATGAAGTATGGGGCAACATGGAGTGAGTCCAGTGTGTCCACTTATACTAGGACAAATTCCTACCTCAATAAAAGTGTTCCTCTTTATCCTGTTGTCAAGGGGTGCAAATGCTGCAGAAACACAGTGCTGTGGGAATGGGGAATTCTATCGATTGTTTTACAGTGCAAATGACCAAAAGGGAGGCAGCACCAGATGGCAAACAAATATGCAGTGATCTGTGCTTTGCTGGAAATGTTTATACATCCTTTCTGAAAACAATGCAGGGTCTCGTCTTTCTTTCACAGCACAAGGGTATGTAATTTGAAGAGGCGAGAGCAGATTTGAGATGGAAATCCTGTGGGAGGCTCAGGAGTGTCTTATCCTGGGGCGTTTTTGAAACAGCACTGCCATTTGGTGCCATTTAATCCATCCCCAAAATCTGCTCTTCTGAATTATTTTGTAATGACCCCCAGGGTTATGTTGTCTTTGGCAGGGAGAGTTTAACAGTATCCAAAGAGAAGAGATTCCATCAAAGGCAGGGAACTCATTCCAACTCTCTTCAATTTGGTGATAACATTTTAACTAGGAGACCTCAAAAGAGCCTCTCACGGCACCAGAACCTCACTTCAATCCTCTCCAATCTTGGCTAATCATAATGATTTTGTGTCATTTTCTAAATTTTACCAGCCTCCTCTCTGCACACTCTATGGCTGGGTGAATACAGGGGGGGGGGGGAAGAATTTTTTGACTTTCTTTGCAAAAAGAACCAGCGGATTGATGTCACTGGTATACAAGGACTTTTATAGCCCCCTGTTCTCAAGCATTCAGAAGAATGAGGTTTTATTCACCAGAATGTTGTGGAAAGCAAGGCCTCATCAACAAATAGATGGAAAAGCGCTTGTGACTGCCATGCTCCGCTCGACATTTTGCAAAGCTCATTAATTATCATCATCATCATAATCATTGTGCCAAGGAGCCCCAGCCATGGGTTTAGAGGCCCCATTGTGCTCAGTGCTGTAAAATCACAGAGTGACTCTATGGTCCCTGCCCCAAAGGAACTTAATCTACTCACCTGGATAGCTTTGTCGAATGACTTAGGTGACCACTTATAGGGTACGTCTACACTGGAAAAACAGCAGAGTCCTGTGGCACTTTTAACGATTAACAGATTTATTTATTGCATGAGTTTTCGTGGGAGAAAATCCCACTTTGTCAGATGCTTTGAAGAATCTGGATCTGTGCGAGTTGTTTCATGAAGTTGATGGATTACACTGGAGGCTCTGTTAAGTCGACTTAACCAACGTCGACTTTATGTTGACTTAAAGTTGACCATGTTAAGTCAACTTAACAAATTGGCTACACTTTAAGTCAACCTTGGTAATTCGACTTAACAGCAGAGATAGCCGTTATACTGGCTTTAAGTCGACTTAGCGCTAATCCCCATCTACGCTGGCCTTAAGTCGATTTATGGCTTAAGTCGACCTAAAGAGGTGGTGTTATTAAGTCAATTTAAGATTTCCTTAAGTCGACTTAAGGAAATGCTTAAGTTGACTTAATAAAAACCCAGTGTGGACACAATTTTGTTTAGGTCGACTTAAGCATCCTTAAGTCGACCTAACTTGCCAGTGTAGACGTACCCTTAGAGAGTCCACAGCTCTGCATCCACACTGGCGGGTGCTAGGTTGACAGAGGAGTGGCCAGGAACTCTGCGAGGGGTCCTGGAGGCCAATTATGTCGAGTTAAGGGCTATTCCCCATCTAACAAACACCTATGTTGGTCAACCTTTGAACAAAACCATAGGTTAGTTTCTTTACACAAACGATCAACCATAAATAAAGAATGAATTAGGAAGACAGTCGTGACCTAGTTTCAGATAATTTACAATCAGGAAAAGGCTGATTGAATTGCAATAGTACACAGAAGCCCTCAACAGAGCCCCCCCCCCATTGTGCTAGACACTGCATTGACACACGCAACAGGAGACAACCCCTCCTCTGGAAAATTTTCAGTCTGAACATAACCATCTTTCTGTTCTGCATTTGTACATCACCTATCGCAAGGGATCCTGATCCATGGCTGGGGTTCCTAGGCACTATGGTAATACGTTAATAAATATGTAATTATGTGAGAGAAGGATGGATACAATAAGCAAGCAGTGGGAGCACAAGGTACTGGTGAGATGATTATGGCCTGCAGCTCTTTGACTCTGAAATGTAACGAGTGTTCGTTCATCCTCTTTCTCAGATAATTTATAAATAGTCATTGGTACTGGTTCATCCTGGGGGCACGCTACTATTATATGAACCTACTTGCATGGAGGAAACTAAGCACGTACTTGTATTTAAAAGTGGTCAAGAGGCGCCTAGAGTGAGGTTTAGCCTCTCCTTTTCAATGGCTGTGGGTATAAGTCTAAAATCTAAAGTCAAAACAGAGCTGGGTAAATTTGTGGAGGGGATTTATGATGGGGCAGCCTAATTTGGCAATTAACTGATCTTTGACTACTAGTGGTAAATAAGCCAATGGCCTGTGATGGGCTGTTATATGGGGTGAGTTCTGAGTTATTACAAAGCACTCTTTTTGGGGTGTCTGTCTGATGAGTCTTGCCCACGTGCTCAGGGATTACTACATTTGGGGTCAGGAGGGGATTGTCCCCTGCCCCAGGTAGATTGGCAGGGCGCTGGGGGCTTTTCTTCTTCCCCCTATAGCATGGGGCATGGATCCCTTGCCGGTGGTTTCTCTGTATCTTGAAGTCTTGTAACCATGATTTGGGGACTTCAGTGACTCAGTCATAGGTTAGGTGTCTGTTACAGGAGTGGGTGGCATGTTCTGTGGCCTGCATTGTGCAGGAGCCAGAGGTCAGACTAGAATGATCATGTTGGTCCCTTCTGGCCTTAAAGTATATTAAATTGATCTAGGTAATAAACAAACAGAGGCAAGCCTGAACCAAGTAAACTTAAAGGATTTTAGTTGCTTCTGGGAGTTGAGTTATGTCCTGGGGCTTTAAAGAGGACTAGATCGTGGTTTCTTCAATGTTTATGACTCAGGTTGGCCCCATGCACACAAATAAAGCCTGGCCATGCTTGAATCATGACTATAGGTAAACATGATGCTTCATCATAGTGCATTTGTAATACAGTTCGAGCCTTATTGCTAATTGTGACAGAGTGCTGGTGGGGGGCGGGGAGTGTGAACCCCTGGTCAGTCCCCTGCCATGCTAGTTTAGCTAACCTAGGGGCAGCAGAGCAGGTAGCTGGGCTGGGGCTGAGTGCCTGAGGGGTGGTAGCTGTGTAGGCACAGATAGAGCAGCCTCCCAGGGGTTTGGTTAGGCCAGGAGCTGTGGCTGAGTCCTGATGGCTCAGCAGAGTTATAAGCCAAGCCCCAGAGGGTTTGGAAAGCCAGAGGGGAAAGGAGTCAGCAGGAGTATAGGGGCCTGGCCTGTCTCCCTGGACCCTGAGCAGCCCTGGCAATGACTGGCCCAGACAAGGTGTTGTATGGTGGTGGGAGATTCTATGGCTATGTCTACACTGGTAAATTAGTTCAAATTAAGGAGGCTTAATTTAACTAACTAAAGCCTTGGCTACACTAGGCTTTCATTAGTTCGAATTAAGGGCTTCCTTAATTTGAACTAATAACTTTGAATAGGGTATTAGAAGTAAGGGTTAATTTGAACTAACTAGTTCGAATTACCCAATGTGGCCACGTTAATTGGAACTAAATTTCTTAGTTTGAACTAACCGGCCATTGAAATGAATGGGGATCGCTAATTCGAACTAAGCAAGTGCCATGAATGCCACTTGCTTAGTTCAAACTAATTTTTTCTAGTTTGAATTAAGCTAAGTCGAGCTAACTAAAATTAGTTCAAATTAGTTAGTTTGAACTAACTAATTCAAACTAATTTTAGTAAGTGTAGACATAGCCTATGACACGTAAATAAACCACAGGTGACTGCAAGCTTAAAGGTCTCCAAGTCCTTTGTGGTCTGAAGAGGGACTGAAGAGAGGGGTAGTGCACAGCAGACCTGCTACATTTTGCTTTTCACCTGTCCCTAATCAAGAGCAATATCTCACTTATTCTAAAACGGTGGTATTTCGAAAGGCACCTATGTGACTTAGGAACATGAATCCACTGACTTTCAATTAGACTTATGCCCCTAAATCATTTAGGCATTTGAAAATTTCACCCATAATCCCTTGGTCTCCTATAGCGTCTTTCATCCAAGAACTCAAGGCAGTTCACAAACATCAATTATAAACCCTATGATGAGGGTCAGTGTCATTATTCACATTTTACAGTGGTTAAACTGAGGCAAAAAGAGGTTAAAGGACCTGGCCAAAGTCAAACACCAGTTCCTTGGCAGTGATGGGGAGTCTTGACTTCCAGCTGCCTGCTCTAACCAGCAGACTGCAGTGCATTAGATTGGGTCTCTGTGATTTTTGCAAATTCCCTGCCCCTTCATCCAGAGGAAGAAGAAAGCTGATCCAGTGGCTCCGGCTGAGAGTCGGGGCCGCTTCCCTTTTGGGTATGTCACATACAGTGAGGATTTCAAAGGTGCCTAATTCTCATTGATGTCAATGGGAGTTAGGTGTTTTTGAAAAGCCTGCTGTTGGTTGCTCTGAGCCTCAGTTTCCCATCTATAAAACGAGGGTAATAGCACTGCCTTTCCTTCCAGGGCTATGAGGTGCTCAGATACTATGGCAATGGGAGCCACATAAGGACTTTACATAGATAGACATGCCAACCAGAAATGGGGGTGTTGTGTATTACACAAATGCATCCCCATATATCCCTGTGGAGTCGGGGGCTGGGTGGGAGAGTAAGGCCTATCAGGAGCAGGGCTGTAGGTTGTCTTATCTGCGTAGACTGGAGGGAGTCAGGAATGAGGGAACATGTTTTCTTGGTATATTCATAGATGCTAGCTTCGCCTGAGCCGGGACTCAGAGTCTTCCCTCTCTCTGGTTATGATTTATGACTTCAATTCAATTTATGGCCGTTTACAAGAATGCTGAACTGGCTGTAAATCAGTAAAAGACCATAAAATACTCATGAGAACTGCTGAAATCCATCTGGGTGAGCTTCCTTTCCTCCCAACTGCAGACAGCTGAGGGCAGGAAGATGTAGCCCCCCTCCCCACGTCAGTATTGCCAAGGGTGGAGGGGGAGATGGAGGGGAGGGCAAGTTTCGGAAAAGCAAAATTGTCTTGAAAAGAACTTGTAATGTCTGGCCAAACCATCATCCTGGTTTTTGTTGGTGAGCAGGGGTGGCTCTGAAGGACAACTGGTGAACAGTTTTTACCTGGGAGACAGTTTTATGTGCACTTTGTGGCTGAAGGTGATTATAGAAGAGGGCAATCTCCACCATCTGTGCTTATGTCCCCTGCAGTGGATCAGTGCTCATCCAGCCACTGGACTTTGCCACTTCTTAAGTCTTTTACTTGCGGCACCTGGACCTAATCCTTCTGGCTTGTCTTCTGACTTGCTGTGCTCTATCACTGCTATGTTGACACGTTTACTTGTAGTGTATGTCAGCCATTATATGTCTCTATATGCTGTAGAGTTCCAGGCCAAGTGTGTCCCTGGTAAACAAAGGAGATAGAGCTAGGACTCAATTTGTGTGGAAGCCTGTTTGTGGTGGGAATTTGCACGTGTTTTGTTTGATAAACAGCGCTCTGGGAGAATTGCAATTCCGCATTCCATGACAACTACAGCTACTCCCATAGCTGCCTCTCTGACTCGCCATTTATCTCTGCCCTCATGGGTATCTTCCTGGTCCTGTTCTGTCCTACAAGCCTTCTTCGGCTTCCTGGACTCAGGCATGTATCCCGAGTCACTTCCTGTCCCTAGTCCAGATCTTTATTGAGCTATAAATAGCTTCAGCCTCTCTGCCAATGCAAGAGCATTTTGGATCCAATTCTGTTCCATCTGCTCTCCCTTTGCCCACTTTGAAGTGTGCCTAGTTAGGCTTAGGGGAAATAGGCAGAGAAGCTTTCATTCAGCTTCCCTGCCCTGCCTTAAAGCAGGTGATAGACTAATCTCATATCCCATTACCAGTCCACTCAGTGCCTCTTAATTCTTGGCCACTGGGTGATATAACATGCCCCCAAGTTAGGGGACTGGCTACGGATATGGTAATAAGCTACAGAGTCTTTCACTTCGAGGTCACTATCTGGCTGGCTGAGGGAACCTTTCACCTCTGGGCTGCGGATTGCAGTTTGCCGAGAGCACCGAACCCTGTCCCGTGCTGTGTATCTCTTTTCTTTTTTCTGAGCTATGCTTGTGGGAGAGAGAAGTAACGGCACTGTCTGTGTGCAGCCTGTGACCCTGCACTGCCCTGACAATGAAATCCAGGCTCTGCTTGGTTTCACATTCAAAACAAGAGTAGCAAATAGCCTCCACTTTCTTCATTTCTTTGGACTCAGGCTCATGGACAATGATAACAAGAAGCTGCTACGGCTGAGCGGTGAGCGAGTGGTGCTGTCTGAAACAAATCCCTCCCCGTCCTTCTGCCCAGTGCATGGAAAGCAGATAGAAAATGCGGTGCCGGGCCATCCGCAGTTTGCTTCATGTCCTGGTGGGGCCAAATCCATCCCTAGAGTCATTGCACTCACTATGTCGGGGAGGGATGTGGGCCACAAGGTGCTGCTGAAATTCTGGGCAATGCCTGCCCCTGGCTTAGCAGCCTCAAGCATCACAGTCCAATGGATTCTGGCCAGGCTGATGCGGCCCTTCTCTTGCAGGGCATGGCAGCCCAGCAGACAATGGTTAGGTGGGATGTAAATCCCAATGTTTGCATGCCACATGGCCTCTGCAGGCTGCTTGTGTGGCAAAGCAGCCCAACACCTCTCAGCCTTCTGCATATTGTGCTTTGCACACCACCCAGCTCATAAACTCATAGACTTTAAGGCCTGATGAGACCATCATGATCATCTAATTTGAGTTGCTGCACTTCGCAAGACACAGAACCTCACCCACCCTCCCCTGTAATGGACCCCTAACCTCTGGCTGAATTACTGAAGTCCTCAAACCACGGTTTAAAGACTTCAAGTTACAGAGAATCCACCATTCACACTGGTTTAAACCTGCAATCAGGTCTATTATCATCCTGCTTTTATTCCCTTGAGCAGAGCGTCTGTAGATTCTAGCCACGCACACCACAGATGGAAGTTGCTTCCTTTTATTTAGGGAAACTGATGTGGGAAGACTACTATTATCATGAGACCCCCCCATCCATGGGGTCCACAAGGGCCTGTGCTACCAATCACCTTCCCTTTTAACATTCCTTGGGACATGCAAATCACAATGAGGGATTCTGAGAGTCAGTAGTATTTGTGTGCTGAGAAAGTAGTGCTAAGAATTCAGTTATGATTTGTGTAGTCTGGGGTTCTCTAGCTGTGGAATTTGCAGTGGACCCTGCCATATGTTGCACCATCGTGAGCCAAAATCTATGAATTCCATAGCGGGTTTGCTCTTTTTTTGTTTGTCTGTTTTTATTTTGTAGTCTGTCTGGACTATGGTTCTGCTCTGAAATGGGACTGTTACGATAGCAATGTGGGGAGCTCACATTTTATCATTTCTAAAACCTTTTTTTCTAACAGCCAGCCCTGCAAATTCAACCTGTGATCTGAGTCAAGCTCCCGTTGAGTCTCCTGAGTAATAAAAGTTCTGCCAGACAAAATTAAACCCTCAGTGACACTTGTATGTTCCGGTGTCCATCAGTAGGTTTGTACAGACGTAACTGATTTTGGAACTTAGTTCTGTTGTATACAAAGGAGTATATTACAGTTCCTTCTCCCAGAGTTGAGCTGGCTCTGAAGGGCTCATAGGAATAGGTACTAGTTGAAACCCTATGTTAGTCACTAAAGCCTGTAGATCTATCTCAAACGCACAGGAAGATCTTTTGAATGTGAAGAAGCAAACCTGCCATCTGATAACAACTGGGTAGGTTGTAAGATATGACTACTGCTCCTGACTGGCTGAGAACTGTGCACATTGTATTGGTTTTGTTAACACATCTCCCCCAAGACCCACCCTAGCCTTCATGTTCATCTTATTCCTCTTGTGAAATTTTATCATTTAAACGGTAAGCTCTTTGGGGCAAGGCTGTTATTTACTCTATTTGTACAAAAGCTATGCCTAATAATAAATAATGATGATGTTATTGAAGGTGTCACTAGGTGTCACTACTTATAGTCTTCCAAAGTCTTTTAGGTAAATCGTGCAAGCAAATGTTCAGTATTAGGAAGACATTCTCTGTGTTGCTGGTGATTTTGTTACATAAGGTTCTGTATAGACTAGAGGGAGCTGTGTGAACAGCAGGGGAATCGTCTCTTTCCCTTGGTTGTTGATTAGAATCAATTTTTTAGGCAAATTTTTTTCCGTGGGAACCAGGCATTGGAGTTGACCTGAGATTCCTGAAAGGGGATTGCTCTGCATATTATATGTGAGTACTTCTGTTCCAGTACAGGTATGGTGTAGGTGTGTAGTTATAGAAAGTTTCACTTATATCCATAACCATTCTGGGCATGCAGTATGACACACACAGATTGAGTGCAGACAGGAGAGGGCAGAGGTTAGTGGAAGGTACCAAGCCCATATATGATTGTAGAATAGAAGGTGTAAATGTCACCACCCCACACAGCTCTGCATGGTATCCATTGTGACTATCTAAATCAGCATTTCTGGCAACCAGCAGGGAGATTCACTAGAACCAAATACAACAAGCCAGGAGGAAATGAGGCTCACAAGGGAAGGCAAAGGGAAAGATAGGGCAGAGGATACAGCCAAAGCCTTATAAATCAACAAGCACCACCATGCGGCTAAGCCATTAGTAACCATCAGGAAAGTGTTCCTGCTGCCAGTACTTTACTGGAGCACAGCTGCTCACTGTTGATTCTTCAGTATGGTGGTGCAGATGGTTTCCGATGGATACAGCTGTCGTTGTACCTGAGCTGTCCTGGTTCACTGATGTGCTGCCAGCCAGGCCTCAGATTGGGGGGGGGGGGGGATGCTCTAAAGTGCCACCCATTCATGAGGCTAAAAATGGAGGCCAGCTGGAGCTACCACTTATGGTAGGTCATGCAAAATCTCCACAATAGAATCATCTCTTCTTTTTTGTCCCTTTGCTTTGATCCCTATTTCCACTCCCCCTCCCTTCCTTTTCTCTTTGCCTCTCTTTCCTTCCTTCCCTGCTCCTTCCTTCTATGTTTGACCCTTCTAACCCCTGGTCACTCCTTTCAGAGGTTGGTAAGAGAACATGCACAGTGTTGATATGCAAAAATGTCTGGACACAGTCAGTTTTTTCATCTACAGTTAATTTTCCACTTCTTTTATTTCCTTTGAGATTCAATACATCTATTTTCATGCTTGTGTGATTCAGTGTGTGGAGGAAAAGGACAAGGGAATGCAGAAAAAATCTCTCTCGTTCCTTCACTCCATCTGTGCATTTCTCTCTCTCTTCGTTCTTTCTTCATATTCTGCAGTTATTCTCTTGTCTCTCTCTTTCTCCCCTCTTGCTTCCCTGGACTCTTGCTTAGTGCAGGTAAAGATCTTGCGAGGGAAGACAGATGCAAGAGTGTTTGGCCAGAGGGTGGGAGGGTTACAGTCCTGACAGGTAAGCACTGCACACATTTGAACAAGCCGCAACGTGACTGCACTCAGTAGATCCACCCAGCCCAGTCTGTCTAATCTCCTTGATGAGCACTCAGTCTGTGTTAGTATTTTCCCATTAGCCTCTCTCCCCCTCAACCTCAACCTCCCTCTGATAAAAGAAAAATATGGTCAATAGGGAAATGCCGTATGTGTTTGGGATGGCAGGACCAGGGGGATGGGATGTGCTGCATCACAGAAAAAATGGAAGTGGATAAACTGGGGAAAATGAAAAAAGAGAGAGTATTGAAATCTCTTTTCCCCACAGTACATATCAGTCCACGCTGTCTAATCTAACCTATTTATCTATCACCTTACCACGTGCCGTCCGACTGGGCAGATACTATACCTTGGGGCATTATGTCCCATCATCATCCATTTATTCAATATAGGCAATAGTTCTGTATTACAAACTAGTCTGTCTTTCTACGTCATGCATTACCTAGAGTGGAAAACTATTCCTCCTTGGGGTGGATAAGTGACTGGCAAGGAATTAGTTAGCTAATTTTTTTATAACATCCTCATCATCATGGTATTTGAATAAGCTATAACAGCTGAAACCACGGGCTAAGGATATCTGTCATGTCTGAGATGACAAGTGTTGATTTCTGAGTAAGTGTGTAGTAGAGTGATTTTAGAATGAATGTATTAGGGTGCTCGTATGGCAGAGAACTGCCAAATGCATTTAGACTCCTCTGGGGAAAGACAGCTTTACAGCCAGACGGCAGTTATACGTTGCACCCCACTAGAAGCAAGCAAATATTATTCAGCATATTAACAAGGAGATCTCTGAGCCAGAGAGACTATACAGGACTAATTCACACATGTCCTTGAAGGATTTCAGAGGCGACAGTCCAAAGTCTTTTTCTCTGTAACATGGAAGCTACTCCCAAAGAAGTCAATAGAAGTAGCACATTATAACAAAGGGTAGAATTTGATCTTAAGAGTCAAATGGGGCTCTCAGTTATATGCCTTCAATTTCACTGAAGTCAACATGGCTAAAATCAGATTGTTTTTTTAAAAAATCACTATTTACATTTAAAATGGAGTTTTAAATTAACTACACTTTGTTGAAATGCATCTGTCTAACATTAAATTTATAATTATGGCAGCCAGTATTAAGGTCTAAGCTTACTATAATCTATTAAAAGCATTTAAATAAATTAAATAATGCTGCATCTATAAGCCTTCATCAAATTGTAATGACTTAAAGGGTGCTCCATTTTTAATCATATACAGGTGTAAAATGGGATGGAAACACAATACTTCAATTCTTCAACCATTGCACTGGTCTCCAGTTGACTCTGGTGGAAATGCCAGGTGATCATTTTGATCTGTAGCATTGGTTTCCATCTTGTACCTGTGCCTCTCATCCTCTGGACCACTTTAGAAGAAAAAATTCCACCACGGGTCATCTTCCCTCTTAGCTTTCTAACTTCTCAAAGCTTGATTCTCAGGGTATTTCATTAACTGAATTACCAGATGGGGCTTCATAGATCTTTAGTAGAACAGTCTGAGACTTCGATGGAAGTAAAGAAAGTAAAATCCATTTATTCATGTCTGAATATCGGTGACATCATAGCAGATTTTTAGAAGCCTCTTAAATCCCATGTTAGCTTTGAGCACTCAGTGACTGACCTCCCTGTAATATGCTACTCACCATCTATCCATCTCTTCAGTTGTCATCTCCTACTATGATGACGCATCACCATTCCTTCTATGATAACTTTAGGGAAGTTTCTGTCTATATCTGATGTGATTGACAAACATAAGTTTGTCCTGTTGATTTCTGACAGCAGGATCTCCTTCTCTCCAATAATATTTTTAATGTAAACATCCATCTTCTTTTCCATCAGGAAATTCACTAAGACTCTTCCCCCGCACAACATCTGAAGGGCTTCAGGTTTCTTCTCATCAGCAGCATTAATTTCCTATGGTTCACATTAATAGGTCATTGTGAAAAAGAATTAAGCTTTTTGCCAGATGAAACTTTGTACATTTTGGGATGCTATGGTTTTTTCAAACTTTTGTAAAGGAGGCCATGACTGAATGAGCCATTCCTAATCTTCTTCCTTTTTTCTTTAGAACAGCCTTCTTTGGTGCATATGTAGGATCTCAGATAATTGAAGTCATCTACTGCCTCTACAACCTGATAGTCACGATGTCGCTTGTGTTCTATTTTTGTTAATATAGAATCATAGATTCGTACAAATGTAGTGTTGGAATGGACCTGGAAAGTCATCTTGTCCAGCCCCCTGTGCCAAGGCAGAACCTTGTGTCCCTGAAAGGTGTTTATCCAACCTATTCTGAAAACCCCCCAATAAGAGGCATTCCAGAAACTCAATCAGAAATCTATTCTAATCTATTCTTAAAAACATCCAATGACTGGCATTCCCTCATTCGCCACCTCCCCCACTCCAGGAAGCTTATTCTAATGCTTCATTATCCTTATACTTAAGACAGTTTTTTCTAATTTCTAATCTAAAATTCCCATGCTGCAGATTAAGCCAATTACTTCTTGTCCTATCTTCAGTGGACCAGGAGAACAATTGGATGCCATCCTCTTTATAACAGTCCTTAACATATGTGAAGGCTGTTATCAGGTCTCCCTTAGTCGTCTCTTCTCAAGATTAAACGTGACCAGTTTTTTAACTTTTCCTCGCACATCAAATTTTCTAAACCTTTTATCATTTTTATTACTCTCCTCTGGACTCTTTCCAATTTGTCCTCATCTTTCTTAAAGTGGTGTGTCCAGAAGTGGACACGATACTCCAGCTGAGGCCTCACCAATGCCAAACAAAGTGGGACAATTACCTCTCTTGTCTTACATATGACACTTCCGTTAATACATCCCAAAATATTAGCCTTTTTTTTTTTTTTTTTTGCAACTGCATCACATTATTGGCTCATATTCAATTTGTGATCCACTATAACCCCCAGATCCTTTCCAGCCGTACTATCGTCTAGCCAGGTGTTACCATTTTGTACTTGTACATTTGATTTTTTTCCTTCCAAAGTGTAATACATTGCATTTGTCTTTACTGAATTTCTTATTGATTTCAGACCAATTCTCCCATTTGTTAAGGCTATTTTGAATTCTAATCCTGTCCTCTCAAGTGCTAGCAGCTCCTCCCACCTTCATGTCATCTGTGAATTTATAAGCATATTCTCCACTCCATTATTCAGGTCATTTAATGAAAATATTGAATAGTAGCAGACCAAGGACTGACCCTTGTGGGACTCCATTGGCTATGCCCTCCCAGACTGACAGTGAACCATCTAATCTTTGAGTAAGGTCTTTCAGCCAGTTTTGTGCCCATTTTATAGTAATTTCATCTAGACCACATTTCTCTAGTTTGTTTATGAGATTGTCATGTGAGACTGTGGCAAAAGCCTTAATTAACATCAAACTCTAATTGTGTCAAAATGCATGTATTTTGGTGTTGGCACATTCAGGGATAGTCCATATTCTTTGCTAGCTGCTTTTACAGATTCTAACATTCATTGCATTACATTTATGGTTGTAGCAAAAATGTTGTGTTATGTGCTTATCTGAAGCCAGTTAAGAGATGTCTGCCAATGGAAATCACAGCTCCTGCCACTTTGTCAAAAACTTCCAGTGCTTATTTTATAGTCAATTCTGTACACACATTGAAGAGGCTTGGGGAGAGAATGCCTCCTTGTCTCACATCTTCCCGGTGGAAAACTATTCCGTGTCACCTGCCTTTGTTTACCCAGTGATCTGTTGTTGATGATAGAGACTTGCAATGAGTTTAGTTAGTTGCTTTGATGTTCAGTATCAAACCCTTTCGAGCAGTCAAGAAAACACATGATCAGCAGTTGTTTATGCTTGTCTTGTTTTTTCAACGATGTGATGGACATTCGTGTTTGATCACATGTGCCTCATCTCTTTCTGAAAGCAGTTTGTTGTGGAGATAGTCCTGCTTCTACAATGTGCTTCATGCTACCCTGGTCTATGCCAAGCACAACTTGGCTAGATTGTTGTATCACGTAGATCATTATATGACCTAAGATCTCTGGCTATGTCTACACTTGAAAAGTTAAGTCAACTCTGTTAAGTCTACTTCACAAGGTCGACTTGAAGTCGACTTAACTTTTCAAGTGTAGACGTGGCTTTGTGGGTCCCTTCCCCAGGAAGCCGGGCTCCTGGCAAAGAGGGAGCCATGGCTCCTTTCTCGCCAGTATCCGTAGCTTCCTGGCAAAAGGGAGCCACGGGTTGGAACCAGGGCTCCCTTCTTGCCTGTACCTCCATGCGGGTCCCAGGGAGAAAGGCACATAGCCTTCCTTCTCCCTGGACTTCCATGGGTCCAGGTAAGAAGGAAGCTGCTGGCGCTCCAGCTGACAAGGGATCCCCAGCTGTTCCCCTGTCAGCTGGAGCACTGGGCTGTCAGCTGCCGGGACTCCAGCTGACAGGGGAACCTCCGGGGATCCCCTGTCCAGGGAGCGCTGCTCCCTTCTTGCCTGGACCCCCGTGGATCCAGGGAGAAGAGAGCTGGGCTCCCTTTTGGCCGGGACCACTCAGTCCCAGGGAAAAGAGAGCCCCGCGCTCCCTTCTGGCTGGGACCGCTCGGGTCCTGGGGAGAAAGGAGCCCTGCGCTCCCTTCTGGCTGGGACCGCTCAGGTCCCAGGGTGAAGGGAGCTCTGTGCTCCCTTCTGTCTGGGGCCATGGGGCTCCCTTCTACTGGGGACCCGAGTGGTCCCAGCCAGAAGGAAGCCCTGCGGCTCCTTTCTGCCCGGGACCCGCGGCTTCTCTCTGCCTGGGACCCACGGGGGTCCCGGGTAGAGGGAAGGCACAGGACTCCCTTCTGGCCGGGACCCCCCCACTGGTGCCGGGCAGAGGGAAGCTGCGGGGCTCTGTTCTGGCTGGGATGTGCATGTCCTGGGCAGCAAAGAGCTGCGGGGCTCCCTTCTGGCTGGGACCCATGGGGTCCCCGGGGGGAAAGGAGCCCGGCTTCCTTCTCCCCAGGACCATGCCCTAGGTTGACATATAGAATAAGTCAACCTAGGGCGTCCACACCGTCTTTAGGTCAACTTAACCATTCAACTTAAGAGTTAAGTCAACCTAAAGACCGGTAGTTATTAAATCGACTTAAGAAGCTGCTTAAGTGGACTTAATGACAGCCAGGTGTGGATGTGGCTTAATTTAAGTTGACTTAAGCCTTCTTAAGTCAACTTAAATTGCCAGTGTAGATGTAGCCTCTGAGTCCTAAAATGTTTGGTGATGTGTTTGAGTATCAAAAAGGCTCTGTTCCATCCCCATAATGAGTCCTCACAGTTTTCTTCAGCCTGGGTACTTATTTGAGCCCATTTTCCCTAAAAGGAAATATCAGGGCTGTGCTTTCACTAGGAAGCTTTAGAATGGGCTTCCTCAGCTGGTGCTATAAGGTCAGACATTACTGATATCTATAGGGCCCAGTGCAAGATCCATCTCTTTGCTCAGATAGTTACTTAAGAAGGGAAAGATGGGGACGATACGCTGCTTCCTTTCTCTGAAAAGAGGGAGATTTATGGGTGTTTTTATTCAAATGTGCCTAGGGGAAGGACACATTTAATAAATTTAAAAAGGAAAAAAATCAATCAATGAAATGAAATCAGTTTATATGTCTCAGAGGGGAGTCCTTTACTTGAAATGTGCTGAAATATCACTTACCTTGAGCTGCGGATTCTCTGATATAAGTCACAGAGGCTCCTGTGACTGTCTCAGCTAATAGCTATCAAGTCAACTTTGAACACTGAAATCTGTTCACGAGAGAGGAGAGCAATAGTGCAAGACTATTGGAGGTCTCACACTTTTGCATTAGCCTGCTGGGTCATGTTTTGATGATCAGAAATTCAGTTCTTTTATTGTGTCCCACGAGAGGGAGAATAGACCCCCAAAGATTATGCTGCTAATGGTAAGAGTCCTGTGGACTTCAGTGGATGGTCGGAATGCTCTACAGAATATGTGATGGTGTGGAATGCTCGAATGATCTGATTGCTCTATGTTTAGGATGCTCCTGTTACTCACAAGGGACAGAGATCTGTTTGAGTTATTTACATTATTCCAGATAAGTGATACTAAAAAGATTGTGGCACCCTGTAACAAAGCACAAACACCCTTATCCTTCAAGGTATTTCAGTGCCTATCAATGGGAGTGAGGCACCTCACTACTTCAGAGGATCTGAACCAAAGATCTTACTTGCTTTCCAGCAAGCAGGGAGTAAACTCCTGGTGAGATATCACACAGAGGTTTAGTGTGGTATAATGAGACAGGGCTGGCAACTACAGGCCAGTTTAGGTTCTCACCCTTGACTTGAGTACTGCTAGGACTATTAAATAACCACTGGAATAGACGGGGCAGGTCTTAGAGGAGAAAGCTTCCCAATGGTGGTTGGATGGCTTGGTTTAACTTTTGGCTTTGCTGGTTTGTTTAAGTAGCCAGATTTTATTTTGCTTCTTGTAACATAGCTGCACCAAAGGCACTTGTCTGCAGTGCAAATTGCACCCTACCGGGGGAGCCAGTTACAGCACAGTTCAGTCTGGTAGTAGAGAGGGGACCCAACTGTATTAACAGTGTCCCCAAATCATGCAGTTACCTCGGACACGGCTTTGGCAGGGGCAGAAACGTGGCTTGGGTCTAGGGTACCAGATGGAGTGATGTTGTAAATGGGTCCCCTGATGTAGTGCTTCTTGAAGTGCAGATGGGCATCTAAGGCTCATTAATTAAGACTTGGACAAAAATTTTGCTTGGTGAAATGCTTTTGTTTCACCGCTGAACCAGTTAATCTGCTGAACCAGTTCTCACACTGCCACTCCCCTTCCCACTGCCTCTCTGTAGGGTTAGTGAAGAGCCAATATCTTAAGGAGCTTGTTTTTTCCAAATCTCGTGAGTCTGTAAAAGTGGGGTAGAGTACTTAGAGGAGCAGGCTTTTCTCACAAGTCTTCCAGCAGTCATTAAAAGGTTTTCAATATGGTGCTTCTGCTTCTGCAGCTGGGACCAGGAAGTGCCAAGGCAGAGGCACTCATGTACTAAGCAGAGCTAGTTTATTAATCTAACATTTTAGCTGTAGGCCACTGGGGAATAAATAAATACAATTTTTAAACCAATACAACTAAAAAAAGGATACAAATTAAAAATACAAGATTAAACTGTCCCTAAAACTTGTTACAGCCCTCCTAAAACAATATATAAAACTAAGATTTAGAAAAATATTAGGAGTACATTATTTCATTTAGGTCAAGATTAGCCTCTCCTTCACAAAGTCTCTTCTTATTTTTATGGCCAGCCAGGGTAAATAAAGTGACAGTCTGAATAACTGAAACATTTTTGACAACATAGCAAGCATTTTAATCTCTGAGGTAAAGTGGTAAAAGGCACCTGGCGCAAGAATGGAAATTGTGATACAGGAGAAAAATGTTTTTGTATTGATTTCTTGGGGTGTCTCGTATTATGTGTGAACTTCTTCCCTTCTGCCTTAGCAAAAGAAGAATTTTTTTGGTTCTACACTGTTGTGACAGCTGCCTGCCACCCCAGTTCATTAGCCAACTGAATGAACTCCTAAGGACTCTCCCAGCCCTTATTTTGTCTTGTGGGTAACACATGGTGTCCCCAGCTCCCGAACCCCTGGAAGAATGTTCCACTGCAGCATCCAGCCACTGTCAGTGGTCGCTCACAGAAATGACTAAATCCACTGTCTCCAAAGAGGCAGAAGGCACACCAGTCTGCTGGCTTAGCTCAGCATGCACTTCAATATATCAGAACTGAAAAGAATTTATTAATAAAGCAAACCCAAGTTTATCAACAAAGAACAGAGTTTTCACTGATATTAGGCAGAGATAATAGAAACAGAAAATAGCTGCAAGTAAAACAAAGGCTAATCATGCTTTTCAGTAACTAAAAGTCAACAGATTACAATCTTTGTTTTAAGGCAGTTTTCTCATCTACCGCTAGCCCTTAGCATCACCAGCCCATGTGGCTGAGGACCCACCTCAGTGGTGGGTAACAAGATGCTCTTTATTTCTCCTTATATTTCCCAGAGTTCCATTGATTTGTCTGAAGAGACAGGATGCCCCACAGGGGTTCAGACTCTGGTGTGCTGACACCAGGCTGTTTCCTCACACTCCTGGTAATTGGTATTTACCTCAGATATAAATAAACTACCCATTGTTTCTGACATCACCATCCTCAATTTACATAAGAGACAGAGAGAGAACTACTCTTCCACTTGTTTGGAACACAACTTGTTTTTCCCTTGGTTACCGACTTTAAAGCATAAGATCAACAAATATCCATACTTCCTCATATAGTGTTAATACGTGTCTTTCACCATGACCGTAATGACCAGTGCATCACCTGGCACGTGTCTTTCACCATGACCGTAATGACCAGTGCATCATCAGCTTTCATTTTATATCTTGCATGACATTCTTTCTAGATATCCTAACAGCAGCGTGTTATCATTTATGTAGTCAGTTTGCCAGCCCTGACACGAGTTATTCCATGGAAGTGAACCTTCAACAGTAGGCTCTGAAGAGCTAATAGTGTCACAGAGAGCAGAGGCGGCCTTTGGCTATTGGGGGCCCTATGCGAAGGCACCCTGTGGGGCCCTGTATAGGCCCATGGGGCCTCCCTGTTGCCAGCCCCAGCTCCCCGCTGCCATTCCCGGCCCTGCCCCTCCTGCAGCCCCAGCTCACTGCCAGCCCCAGCTCCCCCACACCAACCCCGGACAGAGGGGCCAGCTCCTCCGCCTGCTGCCAACTGAGGCAGACACGGCTTTTGGGATAGGCAAGGAGGCCCTTTGCAGCTTGGGGCCCTAGGCATGCGCCTGCTTCACCTACCCCAAAAGGCGCCTGTGACAGAGAGTAGAGGTTACAAGACAGTAAGTAAAGTGGTACGTCTTCAATCTGGCCAGACCCTCATGGACAAAGATGATTATATCTCTCTGTACCAGCACTCTTCCCTCCCAAACAGATCATCTCTGTGGTTTGGAAACGGGATTACTGTATAGGCCTTCCTTAACATACTATTGTTCAAAATAGCCAAATATTTCTCATAACTGTGGACATTCTTTAAGCGAGAAAGCTAAGGAGACATATTTCTAGTGTAGCAACTGTCATAAGCAATTGTTTGCAGATATCTTCTGCTCTGAGCTTAATTAAGGTTTTCACACTCTTGCATATAGTCCTAACCAAGTCAAGTTCTGAAAATCTGAGAGTGAGGTGAATTTGCAGAAGCCCAGGAAACGTTAGAGTACGTATTTTGCTAATCTGTTCTCAAGACATAATCTAGTGTTTAACAAATAATGTACTATACACACAACTAGAATTATTTCTAGGTAATTATTTCAATTAATTCAAATAAAATTATTTCTTCTTGGTACTTGGCACCTTGGTGGTGGAACCCAAATGGACCTGGAAGTCCCAAAATCAAACTCCCATCCTGAAGTCATAATGAAAATGAAACCCCAAATCCCAGTCATTTGAGTGAACCCACATGGCTTGCCAGTCCTGGGACAGCTCCGACATGGGAATATGAGTGGTATACAGGTTTCCAAGCAGTGCTACTACCTGGGTATTCCTGGGTGACTTGATGGCATTAGTATTGAGCCTGCTGTAGGAGTGCTCTAAGCTTAAAATACTGGGTGACTTCAGTTATCCTGTAGAAAATGCCACCAATAAACCTGGTCCATAATCTCATCTCCACCATGGCAATTTTAGGACTTGCCCATGCACTCAGCAGTCTTGAATACTAATGAAGCTGGGCACACGCTGGCACTGATCTTCAGTTCAGGAGAGGGCACCAAGGATATTGGCGTCTTGTCTGATTCATGGCCCAGTCACACCACCAGCTCCTCCAAAGAGAAATCAGGTCTTTCCACCAAGAAACTGAACAGACCCTATGATCCTGCCCCTCGGAAACTCCTGTAAGCTTCTAAAATGCCTCATCTGAAAAAACCTTTCTCCTTCCTAGGACAATAATCAATCATCTTGTGAAACTCTGTGACTCATTGCCTATAATAATTGACAGCCAGGTCCCTAAATGACTCCTCTTGTCACTCTTTGGCTTAGATCACCATGGCCTACCTGGAGGCAAAAGGCTACAATGCAAACGGAGAGGTCTGATGGACTGTAACATTAAGGGTTTGCAGAAATCCTTGTGCTGATGAATGAAGTCTAAAGATCCTTCTTCTCTGTCCAGAGAGGCCACCAAATCTCAGCTGTCTGAACTATCTAATAAATGCATACTGCCTTCTCTCAATGCCAGATGCTCTCGCTTACTACTGGAAAGGGCTCTCCTGCTATGTTGCTCACAAGTCAAAGTCAACTGCTGACAGCTTCTTGGCCCGAAGACAAACATGATGGATTAGAGAGAAGTGCGAGCAGTCTACTAAGGAGTACAAAGAGGTCAGATGGGGTTGGGCAAGAGAGAACCTCCTCCCAGGATAGGTCTTTCCTGAGCTGTTCACCAAAACTCCATCACTCCCTTCTCCCCATAAGGCCTGTCTTTCCCTCTGAGATCCACCTCTGTGGCTTCTGCTCCAACCACTTACGCCGGAGCCAGGATTTACCTAATTTCCTTCTCCTGCTGGGACCAGGGTTCTTCTGAGTGGATCACTTGCCCCTCTGTAGCTGCTCTTCCCAAGCTCGGCTCAAGCTCTCTGTTCCCCTTCCCACCCCCACTATCATACTGCTATTTCAGTTGGGGCTCTTATGTGCTTTCCCACCTCTGCAGTCCTGTTGTCCCTCCCATTGCTTCTCTTAGCTGTCCTGTTCTCTGCAGCTACCTCTGTCCCCAGGCCCGCCCTCACCGGAGGGTTTTCCTCTTCCCTGTGGACACTTCTGTCCCAGTTTCATTCCTGAGCAGCACTGAATCATGATGCTAGGCTCCCAAAGAGAGAGAAGGTAATCCTACCGAGAGGTTTCTCCATGATCGTTGCCCAGCCTCAAGCATGTTGTGCTTTCACAGTGAGAGGCCAGGAGAGGAAGTCTAGCAGCAAAGAGGGAGAAGGGGAGAGAAGGGGTTGGAAACCAGAAAACTAGGTAACCATTGGGATTGTTTGTGGGAGGCCTCGCCACATTTCTAGAGAGTTAATTACTAGAGCTGAGCACAAACTGGAATTTCTGTCTAGTGCTTTGACATTCATTTCAACCCAAATCAGGATGTAAAGTCAAAATAGCACATTTTTTTCATAGGACAAGATGCTCCTAAAAATTCAGTCAGGCAAGTTCAAAACATTTTATTATAAGACAGCTTGACACTAAGCTGCATTTGCCTGTGGTGCTGTGGAACCTTATAGGAGTTGTAGTTTGAATGTTTCTGGCTTCTCATTCTTCAAGCTCGCTGATGATGATATCTTCCATAACTCCAAAGGTTAGAGATCCATGCACATGTATAAACCAGTGCGTACTCTCTCTCATGCATGCACGCGCACAGACCCCACACACATGCTTGTGCACCAAGATTGAATCAAATAACCTGTTGCAAGTTAACCCACACCAGCATGCTCCATCATCCATACGCCATATATTCCTTCCTTATAAGCTCTGTGACAACTTGTGTTCAACACAGAGCGACAGAAAAAGTACAGTAAAGGAGGCTAAGTCTAGAAGGATGGTACAAAGCCAAAAAACAAATGAAAGAGGAATGGTAGGGGGCAGATGGAGAAGGATGGAGGGTTTTTCTCTGGACTACAGAGGGATGAGGGAGGAGAGAGGATTCAGAATGGTGAAATCTGCTGCTGCTGGGTGATAAGTCACCTAGTTAGAACCAGCTGGGAGGAGTATTTGGGAGAACAAAGGCCTTTGTAGCTGGCATGCAGATAGTCTGGTCGATGAAACAGCTGGCAGAGTTAATAAAGAGACCTGCTTTGAATGGCCAGGGAGTTTAATTCCAAAGAGATCTGGCAGGTGACTCCAGGCTGGAATGTGTGAGAGCAGCAACAGGTGTGCTCAGTGTGAAGAAAGGGCAACTTGTATAGGAAACAGAGGAGTTTAGACCAAGAGATGGGAGGAGGCTAGTATGGGGCTTTCTGGGTGTGGGGCCAAACTTGCAGAGGGTGCAGGGAAAGCTAGGGTGAATGCAGAGGGTCTGAGGTAGGGTACAGCCTGGCATGGATGCAGACAGGCTCAGCGTGGTAGCCTGATGAAATGACCATTCTAAAGAACTGAGAGTTTTCAAATCACCTGTCCTCTGAGCTAATAATCCAAAAGGAAGTAGGTCCCTGCTTCTACTGCTTCCTTGCTCATCTAGCCATGGCAAGCATGTGTTACACTCTATGGCTATGTCTACACTGGGGAATTTAAGTCGACTTTGTGTGTCTCCACTTAAAAATAAAGTCAACTTAAAGGGGAACTTAAAAAGTCGACCTAGAGCGTCCACACTGGATGCTCTAGGTCGACTTTGTGGGGCTAGGGGGACCTAGGGCAGGTCCACGGGGGCAGGGGGGGCACCCCTTGCCCAATGCCAGGGGGCTCAGCCTTTGCCCCATTGTACCTAGGTACAATGGGGTAAAGGGGGTCAGAGACCCTGGCAGGGCATAGGGGCAGGGTGGGCAGGGCTCTGCCCTGCCAGGTGGGCGGGCATGCCAGGCTTCCCCTGTCCCCCCCCCCGGCAGGGAGGGCATTGGTGTAGCCCTGGGGTAGCCCTAAGTCGACTTAGGGCTACCCCACAGCTACACTGGCTTAAGTCAATTCTAGGGAGTCGACTTAAGCCTTAGGTCTACTAAAAAGCAGGCTTTATAAAGTTGACTTAATTTTAATTAAGTCGACTTTATTTTCCTTAAGACTTAAGAAAACTGTAGTGTAGACGCAGGGTAAATTAAGTCGACTTAAGCAAGCTTAAGTCGACTTAATTTACCAGTGTAGATGCAGCCTATGATTCATACTCTGCATCTCCTTGTTGGTTTAGGAGACCTGGCTGGTAGACTGAGAAGAGCCTCCATTTGTCCACTCTCTTACAGTCACCTCCTAGCAGTGTCTGTCTTCAGCACACTGGCTGGACAGAAGTTGCAAAGACAAAAATAGCAGGGAGTTCTCCCCATGTTTCCCTCTCCAGTATAACCATGTGCACACATGCTCCTTTCCAGCAGGGAATTATTTTCTAAACAGCAGAGGAAATGCCATGTACTCTCCCAGCAAGGGGACAGTCTGGGGGAATTCTGCAAGCTGAGTTCCTTAGAGATGGAAAGGCTAGCTCTTTGAGGGACTAAGAGAGCCATATTTGAAGAGGGTGAATGTTGCATCACCTCGTCTCTGCTCTCAAGTCACTATATGCAGCTTCTGGAACCCACCAGCTGTCCTACTGTTGGTGTGGTTGCTGGTATCAAGAGCTCCTCAGAGCAACCAAGGTCATACGTCCTCTTTAGAAGATGTTCCTGGTGGGAAATTGGAACCTGCTCCAAAATTACTGCAATTGAACCAAATCCTGAAGAGTTTATTCATTCAAAACTCTTCTGTAGGTTAGCAGAATTTTGTGTGAGTAAGGACTGCAGGATTTGGCCCAGCAATCAGATAATGTAATGCCATATAATTGACATGATATGAAGTCCTTAATTCTGGTTCCCATACAAGTCAGCTTGGCTCATGCTCTTAGCTCCTTTTATAAGCTAAGTACATTTGTGGTTGGTCAGTTTGTTGATGGGAGATCTTGGAGAGGCAAACTGGGGCTGCAAGAAATGGTGCTGATGATTTAACTGGCACTTTAAAGGGACTATCAAAAACAACAGCTTAAATGGAGCCAATTTAAAATTCTAATTTTACTTTCCATCATGTATGCTATTTGATTTACTTTTTTACCCTTTGCTTGAGGAAGTTTCTAGTTTTTACCTTTAATGATGATTAGGAAATTTTCAGAAGGCAGGCTGGCTGGAGGGAAGTCATAGCACTTTTATTAACTGGATAAGTACATAACCCATGTTCCTGAGTTAGATTGGAAGACTGAGTCTAGACCTGTCTAGCCCGGCTTTTTGTCTCCAATGATAACCAGTACCAGATGCTTCAGAGGAAGGTGCAAAACGCTCATAAGGAGGGAGAATTTTGGAATGACCTACCAAAGAAGGAATTTCTTTCTAACTCCAGGTTACTGATACAATGATGAATAAGGGATTATATCCTTTTCCAAATGTTTATCCTGTCTAACCTAACTCTTGATTGTCTTACTATTAATATAAATACCTAACTCTTTTTTGAACCTTGGCCTCATTGATATCTTGTGACAGTGAGTTCCACAGGTTACCTATACACTCTGTAAATATTATTTTCTTGTATGTGTTTTAAATTTATTTATTCTGCTCAGTCATCTAAAAAAAATGTAGTTCACACAGGGCCTGCTAAGAGCGTTAGTAGGACAGTTGGCAACTGGAGTGGAGTGCCTACCCCACACAAGGTAGAACAGGCTAAAATAGGCTGATATAAAATAGTCTAATCAAATAGGCTGCATCTGGGTATGAGCCAGGGCTTGAAAGGCCAATTGATGATGGAGCCAGCTGAGAAGAAACAGAAGAGACTGTTATAAAGCCAGGAAGTTAGCAGCAGAAAGGGGCTGGTAGGGAAGTAATCTTCAATTACTCCCTGGGAGGAAGGAATCTGGGCTAGTAAATCTGGAGAGAAAGGGGCCAGGAGATGCAGGAAGGAGTCCAAGGCAATAGTGATAGGGTCGGCGAGTAAGTAGAGCCCCATAGCTAGACATGGTATATCTGGCCTGAATGTGGAGTAGAAAGTGGACTCAGAATCATCTACCAGCCACTGGGGAAGTGACATAGTCTGGGCAGTGATTGGGAAGACCGTCTGAGGCAGTTTATATGTAGAAACTTTGATACCCTGGAAAAGGCAAACATACAGTGACCTTGCTGGAGAGCCAAGCCACAGAGAGAGCACGCTGAGAGGCAGCAGGGTGTGTGATCCAGCAGCAGCAGGGCGTGTTGGACCTGGAAGGAGCTAATCCCCTGAGCAATCAGGAGGAGGTGCCCTAGTGGTGATTGGCCCCCTTGATTCCAACTCCCACAATTTTATCACAGATCTCCTGATGTTTTGCACATATCTAAACTTGATTTATTTCTTCTGTATTAAATCATGCGTGTGCTTATAGATGGTGATGAGAGGGGAACGTCTTTCTGAAAGAGAAGTGTAGCCCGGCTGTTTGTGCAGGGGTCTGTGCAACATGGCCAGTGCATTTTTAAAATTATTGGAAGGGTCAGTTGTTAAGAGTTGTAGATGTGGAGGGCTACAAGGTCCCCCAGATGCTGGATAGCAGCATCCTAGCGAATTTATTTAGTGTTTACAAACCCTAAATAGCTTCTGCAACAACACAAGCCATTTTGAGCTGGATCCTGAAATAAATGGGGACCCAGGAAATTCTCAGAGGACAGGTGTTGTGTTACACTGGTATATATGAACATGTTTCCCTCTTGTGATTAGTCCCAAGAAGGGTAAAAGCTTGCTAATTACTCCTAGCTCAGAATTATTGTGTCAGAAAGCCAGCTTCAGTTCCTACTGCTGATGATTACATCTGTCAATGAGCAGTCACGTTTCACTTCAGCTGCTCTCCTCTGGCCATGGCAAAAGGTAGGAAACGTTTTGCACTAGCTGCAGTCTGGAGAGCTAGTGACTGGGGAGGACAGCAGAGAAAGAAGTCGCACATCATACTGATTTACTGCAAACTACCAGGATACAACAGTAAACTCTTTCCCTCTCTTCACATTACTCTTATTTATATTTAATATCCAATACTTTGGCTGTCATTCTTTAATCAAGATTTCTTTTAAACCTGTCTCAGATGCTTGGGGAAAACCCTGGGTAAATATTGTTATTAGTTAAGTAATAAGATACGACAAGTTGTGAAATAGTGCCCTATAATTCACACTTGTGCTGCCGTCGTGTTGCGTGGCATGAGGCCAAATGGCTTTACATTTTATTTTTTACTTAAATCAAATTAAAAAGACAACAGCAACGTCTCTGTGGCTGTTAAACCGTGGCTATTACTGTGCGGGAAGGAGACGTACCATTTAATAAGGTCTGCTGTCAAGTGGTTATTTTTTAATTTAGTGAATGGTGAAAATTATCAGGTTAAGAGCTCTGGACATTGGTGTCCTTCACTTATCTAAAGGACAAATCTGGCACGGGTGGTGGCAGTGGTAACAGTCCATGCAAGCTTCCCCAGGCTGGGGAGGACTCTCAAGAAACTAGAGGCTCAGGTGATCTTCAGTGGGAGTCTGCCTGTCCCTGGAGGAGGGCAACATAGGTGTGAGAAGATTCTGATGATCAACAGATGGCTCAGGCAGTGGTGTTATAAGGAGGACTTTGGGATGCATGGGCACTGGGAGACGTTCATGGACAGAAGACTTCTTGGGATGGATTTCACCTGAGTAGGGAGGGAAACAGACTTCTAGGGGGGAGGTTAGCTCAACTGATTGAGAGCTTTAAACTAGGGAGTCCGGGGATATGGTTGGGAGACGCCCAGACAATCTGCACACCTGAGATTAGCATTGAACATAAGAACATAAGAACATAAGAAAGGCCGTACTGGGTCAGACCAGAGGTCCATCTAGCCCAGTATCTGTTTACCGACAGTGGCCAGTGCCAGGTGCCCGAGGGAGTGAACCCAACAGGCAATGATCAAGTGATCACTCTCCTGCCATCCGTCTCCATCCTCTGATAAGCAGAGGCTAGGGACACTATTCTTAACCCCTTTCTGGCTAATAGCCATTTATGGACTTAGCCACCATGAACTTATCCAGTTCCCTTTTAAATATTGTTATAGTCCCAGCCTTCACAACCTCCTCAGGTAAGGAGTTCCACAAGTTGACTGTGCGTTGTGTGAAGAAGAACTTCCTTTTATTTGTTTTGAACCTGCTACCTATCAGTTTCATTTGGTGACCCCTGGTTCTTGTATTATGGGAGTATTTAAACAACTTTTCCTTGTCCACTTTTTCCACATCAGTCATAATTTTATATACTTCTATCATGTCCCCCCTCAGTCTCCTCTTTTCCAAGCTGAAGAGGCCCAGCCTTCTCAATCGTTCCTCATACGAGGCACTCTCCAAACCCCTAATCATTTTAGTTGCCCTTTTCTGAACCTTTTCTAGTGCTAGAATATCTGTGATTTGTTATTCATCTGTTTCAACACAGCTATTAGCAAGTCGTCAATGGAGTGAGCAGAGAGATTGAAGTGTTCCCCTATTGGTTTTTTAGTGTTGTGATTTCTGATGTCAGATTTGTGTCCATTTATTCTTTGGCGCAGAGACTGTCCTGTTTGTCCAATCTATAAGGCAGAGGGGCATTTCCGGCACATGATGGCATAAATCACATTGGTTGGGGGGCTGTCTTTAAGCAAAGAGAGGTCTGTTTCCCAAGGCTTGAGAGAGTGAGGGATCATCTTGTAGAATAGGCTGTAGATCTTTGATGATGTGTTGCAGAGGTCTGACTTGGGGGTTGTAAGTGGTGACCAATGGTGTTCTGTTGGTTTTTTTTCTTAGGCTTCTCCTGTAGTAGTTGACTTCTGGGTACCCGTCTGGCTCTGTTAATCTGTTTCTTCACTTCTGCAAGTGAGTACTGTAGTTTTAAGAATGCTTGATAGAGATCCTGAGGGTGGCTGTCTCTGTCTAAAGGATCAGAGCAAATGCGGTTATATCTTAGGGCTTGACTGTAGACAATGGATTGTGTGGTGTGTCTTGGACAAAAGCTCGAAGGATGTAGGTAACTATAGCGATCAGTAGGTTTGTGGTATAGGGCGGTCCTTATGTGCCCATCACTAATTTGCACTGTAGTGTTCAGAAAGTGGATCTCCTGTGTGGAGTGTGCATCTGATGAAGTGGGTTGGACCCATGAAAGCTTATGCCCAAAGAAATTTGTTAGTCTTTAAGGTGCCACAGGACTCTCTCATTTTTAGTCTTTATACACTTTCCTATGCATATGGAGTCTGGCATGCCTTTCTGACTTGTGCCAAGTACTCTTGGATCAACACTGAACTTGTAGGCATGTTTCTCAGGGGCTAAGTCCTTCTTGCCCTTCTAAGCGAACATTAGACTTTGAGAAAGATATTCTTTTACTGACGGTCATTGCCATATCCTGTCCATGGGATGCAGTGTCCATGCACCAGATTGCAACTCAGAAAGACTAGCTAGCAATGTAGAGAGCTATATTACAAGCCCAAGGTTCCAGTCTGTTCCTGCTTTCTGACTTTTGCAGGCCATTTCACCACATGTCAAGAAGCAGTGGGCTTAAATTACGGCAAGGGAGGTTTAGGTTGGACGTTAGGAAAATGTTCCTGTCAAGCTGATTAACCACTGGAATAAGTTGCTTAGGGAGGCTGTGGAATCTCCATCACTGAAAGTTTTTTAAGAACAGTTAGATCAGGGGTTCTCAGCCCCTGGCTCGCGGGCCAAAAGTGGCTTTTTAAAATGGCCTGCGCTGCCCAGCCACTGGCTGGGAGCCGGTCCCAGTGCATGGATGGGAGCCCTGCTGCGGCTGCCCACATCCTCTTCGGTCCCAGCCAGGGCTCTAGGGGTTGCGGGTGGGCTGCGTGTCGATGCGACTGGGGGGTGTGGGGAGGTCAAGGGGAGGGTGCGGGCCAGCATGGCACAGCACGGCACAGGTGGGGAGTGTGCTTTGGGGGGAGGGCGCGGGCTGGCACAGAATGGCTAGAGAGGGAGGGGTGGGCCAGCGTGGCTCTGGGGTGTGCTGGCTGCTGGAGGTGGCTGCAGGCAGAGTGGCTTGACCGGGGTCCAGGGGCTGACGTGCCCGTGGCAGGAGAGAAAGAGCATAGGTCTCACTGTTACTAGGACCGACACGCCTGCTCACGAATTGGCTCTGTTCCTGGGCATCCAGCAGCCCCCCTTCCCCTTTAAAAAAAAAAAAAAAAAAGCCTTTCAGTTTTTTTCAAAAATGTTAAAAACTCTTTTTGGCTCGAGAGCCACAGATATAATTTTTACAACCCTGAATGGCCACTAGTCTATTTAATTAAAACTTTGTTTAAATTTAATTACTTTATTTTATTAATTTTAATTAAAATGTAATTTGAATTTGATTAATTTAATTTTAATGTGAATTTAATTAAATGGACAGGTGGGCTCTCGGGGTTCTAAAAATTATATTTGTGGCCCTTGAACCAAAAAGATTGGGAACCACTGAGTTAGACAAATATCTGTCACAGATGGTTTAAGGTGATACGTGGTCCTGCCATGAGTGCAGGGGGCTGGACTTGATAGCCTCTCATGGTCCCTTCCAGTTTCTATGATTCTGTGTCCAGAGCTCCTTTCTGTGCCAGATCACCATGCAACTGGAGGCTTAAATTCACCTAGATCTCTGCGAGCTGGAAGTCCAAACAGTTCATTCTAAAAAGAGAAGTGTTGGGTCAAAATCTTGCTCCCAATTTTGCAGCTTCAGCTCATCTATACTGTCTTATGAAATCTGCTGGCAAGCAACTGAATAGAGCTTTCTGTTCATTGGACCCTGTGCTGCTTAGATGAAGGGACACATGGGGGTCCCAGTAAGAATACAGTGAGTTTCAGAAGGAAGAGGATCCTTTGCTTCCCTTTATCCAAAGAGCAAGTGAGGGGGAAAATAAGCAACTGTGCTCCCCACTGTGGTTTGTCCAGTCTGGGACGATTCCCAGAGCAGCGTCATGCCCTCTGTGAATGTTGGCAGGTGTTGAGCACTGAGATGTATCAATATTCATGATGACAATAAATATAGTTTAGGTCAAGTGCCAGGCTTATCCTGATTGGCTACAGACGAGCAGGCATATGGTACTGTTGAATCCATCAGCATTAACTGGGCAGTGGTAACTCTGATCAATACTGACACTCGAGTACATGGGTAGCCACCGGAAAATATTAATTTACAATCATGACTGGCACCTCTCGTTAACCAGAACTGTGTTAACCCTAATTGGTTCAACAGGACTCTGCTGTATCATACTCTGCCACTCGCAGCCAGTCCATCCATACCTTGTAAATGAACCAGAGGTCCTTGTTGTCCAGAGAGTGATGGATCTGAAGCCTGAGCTGTGAGGTGCCTAAAGTGGCAGCACCCGCATGTCTGTGAGCGTGTGAGCAGTATAAATGCCTCTTTATACACACACATGTGGAGCTCTGCATACTTTATGGCCATGTTGAGTATGTCCTACGTGGGTTTGTGCCCTCTATAAATCTTATCCTATGTGTATTTGTACCAGGGCTTATGTCCATATACATAACGCACGCACACCTGCGTATGTTCACCTGCTTATTCACAATGTGTTTGTCTGCAGATGCAGTAGACGCACACACGTGAGCAGTAGGGTGTATGAAGATCTGTGCATGTGCAGTGCATTCGCGTGCGCTGGATGTGCATGGTATGTGTATGCATGAGTCGCACTTGATTGATGGGGTTTTGTGCTGTAGTACCTGCAGTGGAGATGTGTCTTCTCTACCGCAACAAAAGCAGTTGAACAACTCCTGCAAGTAGCCTTAGTGGAATGTGTAACAGCTTTGCATGTATATAATAGATAGGTATGTTATGTGAATGTGCGAGTTGGAGTAATCTTGTCATTCAGGCACAGAATTTGGAGTCAGGAGAGCTGACTTGAGTCCTCCTGTACATGACTGTGAGCGAATCTTTTCACAGCTCTGTGCCTCAGTTTCTCAAGCCTGAAAACAATGGGCATGAATGTTACTTTAACTTCTGATTTCCGTGCTTCGCAGCGTCTCCATTGCAAATCAACTGGGCTTTTCTGAGGCAGTCCTGTGCTTTAAATGAGCAGTCTTCACTCCCGATTAACCTGTGTTAGTCCTCATCGCTGAACTCATTTTCTCCACTATTCTGGGAGCTGTAATGGAGGAGACTGGTCAGAACAAGACGCTCTGACAGGTTAATGTCCAGCAGTTTCCTCAGATCTTCATGCTAAATTTTCTTGCACTTGCGTCTACATGTATCTCCCTCAATACTACTCAAACATCCTTGTTGGTTAAATACCGTGTGGTGCTCAAAGGTCTTTGAATCAGCGCACTAATGAACAGAATTTTGGCAGCTGATCATGTCCTTTGTCCTGCTTTCTAAACTCAGCTATACATATATTGACTATATTATATCTCCTCACTGGTCCAAGCCATCCAGCTCCCTGATCATTTTTGTTGCTCTTTCTTTCACTTGCTCCCATTCATTAATATCCAGTCTGGCTGCAAGATGCCCTGAAGAGAGTGAAATATTCTTGGTGTGGTTGCACCAAGCCATGAAGAGTATTACATGGTGTCTTTCAAATGCAATCTATACAGACATCATTTACCTCTATCCCACCCCAATCTGCCCTATCCAGTTCATTCCTTCCCTCTGCTCTGTATAAACTGCCAGTGGTCACTTATTTCACAATCCAAGAAGGAAGGACGCTTCTTATAGATATTAAGACTGTTGACCAAAACCAAGGAAATGTGGAAAAAGCTAGTGATGCAATATATTCCAAGAACTGACCTATTACAGGGTGTGAAAAATCCCTGAGAGAATATGTTTATATATCTTTGACACAAGAAGAAATGGCTTATTCCAGTGTGTTGACCAGTAATTAGAATTGTACCTGGAGAATACAGTGGTTGAACTGGCAGAAACACAGCTTAGTGATCCTATCACTCTGCTGTTAGGAGCACTAAGAAAAATCAAGCAGAGGGAAAAGGCAGGGCTGGATTAAGCGGCCTTGGGGCCCTGGCCCCCCACCACAGCAACCTGCGGGTGGACTGGCATGAGGGTTGGTGGGAGGTCTGGGGCTAGAGGCTGCTCTCTGTGGTGCTCCCATCCGGGCCCCAGGCTGGCTGGTCTGCCCCTGGGTGTGGGGCCAGCTGGCATGCGGTGTAGCCTCCCGTGGACCACAGACCCCAGAAGGCCGCACCGCCGGTCACACCACGTGCCAGCAGGCCCCACCCTTGGAGTGAGCATGTGCTGGCCTGCCCTGCGCCCAGGAGCAGACCAGCTGGCGTGGGGACAGGATGGGAGGGCCGCAGAACCCGGACTCTGGCTCCAGGGCCCCAGCCCCCCCCCCAGCACTGCCTCCAAACCCCACCGGCACCATGGGGTCTCAGCGGGTTGGTGGGGGGCCGCTTGGATATCTGAGACCTTAGGGGCTGGAGCTCAGGGCTCCCCTTTAGGCCAGGGCCCAAAGCTTCAGCCCCAGTAGCCCCTGCGGTGATCCAGCCCTGGGAGAAGGATCAGTGGAGACAAAGGAAGGAAGAAGACAGAGATAGTAGCAGAGGTAAAACCAGAAGGGGATTAGAAAGAGGAGGAAAGAGTCAGAAAGAAAATGGGAAGGGCCTGCTAGGGAAAGTCAGGGTAGAAAAGAAAGAAGGGTAGCGGGTGAGGGAATGAAAAGGGTTGAAAGCTCATGCGATAAATAAATCTGTTAGTCTTTAAAAGTGCCACAGGACTCTGTTGTCTTTCTACAATAGACTAACACGGCTACCCCTTTGGAATCAGAAAATTGAGGTTAGTCTAACTAGAGCAGTGGTTCCCAACCTGTGTTTCGGGGGCCAAAAGTGGTCCTTGGCTCCCCTGTTGCTGGCTGCAGCATGGAGTCACTGTCTAAGGACCCAGGTGGAGCG
This sequence comes from Pelusios castaneus, assembly GCA_007922175.1. Lineage (NCBI taxonomy): Eukaryota > Metazoa > Chordata > Testudines > Pelomedusidae > Pelusios > Pelusios castaneus. The sequence goes on from ML685767.1 coordinate 3,650,235, forward strand.
TGTTTCCACAGGAATTAAAGACTGATTCAGGCTCCTTGCTGCCACCAAAGGGAGAGGAGATTAGCTCTCCCATACCCCTGGCTGTAGCAGGGAGCATGGCAATGCACTCTGTCTAGGTCCATAGGTGCTGGGGTTCCTGCTGGAGTCAGAGGGAGGGGAGCACTGATCTTCTGTCCCACTGGTGGGAGAAGGGAGCCACTGCTTTGAGACCCAGAGTGAGTGTGCAGAGCTGCAGGATGCATGCAGTTTCCTTGCTGCAGCTTGGTAGACAGGAGATCAGCTAGCAAGGAGGCAAACTGCTTTTTGGAGGGTAGGAGGGTCTGCTGGTGGAGGCTGGTGGTCCTTCAGAGCTGTCAGAATGATATCTTCCAATGGGATAGCCGTGTTTGTCTGGTCCAGCGAAACAAACAAGGTCTTGTGGCACCTTAAAGACTAACAAATGTATTTATTGCATGAGCTTTCATGGGAGAAAATCCCTCTTCCGGCACATGATGGAATACATCACATTGGTGGACAAGCAGGTGAATGAGTCCTTGATTAGGTCCTGTGATGGTGTTTTTTGTGTAAATATGTGGGCAGAGTTGGCAACGTGGTTTGGGCCGACTTTAATGGTTCAGTTGTTTGGTCTGTAGTTGCTGGTGAGTATCTGTTTAAGGTTGGGAGGCTCTTTGTAAGCGAGGAGAGATGATATCTGTGGCCCTCGAGCCAAGAAGGTTGGGAACCGCTGAACCAGAGTATGATGTGCTACGTTCTGCCATCACCCACATGCAAACAAGTACTTACAGTCAATGGAATTGTACCTGCTAATAAAAGGGCTGGATTTGGGATTGTGTCTTACAAGTTTTAAGAAAAGAATTAATACCTGTTTTACTTGATCTAATGGTTTCCAACCTGTGGCCTGGGGGACAAAAGTGGCCCCCAGGGGCTTTCGGAGTGACTCGCGGCTCCCCTCTTACTTGCTGCACAAGGGAGCCGCTGCCTAAAATAAGGACTCAGGCGGAGCACATTTCTGTGGGGCTACAAAACCAGTGCAGGCTCCTTGCTGCAGCTAAGAGGACAAGAGATCAGTGCTCCCCTGTCCGTGGCTGTATCAGGGAGTGTGTCAATCTGCTCTGCCTGGGTCCCTAGGTACTAGGGTCCCTGCTGAAGCCAGAGGAAGGGAAACACTGATCTTCCATCTGTCTGGCTGAGGAAGGGAGACATTGCCTAGGGACCCAGGTGGAACACATGAGGCTACAGGACATGTGCCATTTCCCTGTTGCAGCCAGCAAGATGGGAGATCAGAGAGGAAGCTGCCTCCTTTCTGAACTCCTTCCGTCTAGATGCAATGGGCAGGGGCCTGCTGGCAGAGACGGGGTGGCCCTTCAGAGCTGTAAAAATGATATCTATGGCCCTCAAGCCAAAAAGTTTGGGAACCACTGATCTAAAACAAAGATTTATAGTTTGGATGAAAATGACCAAAGTACAGCATTCCAGTTACTGAGCGCATGCTGTAGCTTGTCCCTTCACAAGGATTCTTATCACCTCAGACAAGCGCTGCATCCACTCAGTGAAGAAGCTGATACTGACTACAGGACTCTTAACCACTGCAAACTAGCATTAGTGGGCCAACCCCATCTGTTCTAGATTCTCACTGGGAACTTGCTGACGTTTCTGGCTGCCATGGAATACTCTCCAGAAATCAGACTAATGTGAATGATTTCTAGTGGGGACAGTTAGAGTCCATTCACAGTATGGACAGATGGTTAATTTAAGGCTCTTCCAAGCGATTGCAGACAATGCTTATTACAGAAGAGCACAGAAATCTAGTATGGCTTCTTTGCCCCCGTCACACCCTGGATCCATTCTACAGGGAGTGCAGAATTCCAGTGCAGATACTTCTCCCTAGCACTGGAGCTGGAGACCTACGGGGTTCCTGAACTCCAGTCCAGGTTCTCTTAGTTTGCCTTTATACTGTAAGGCTATGTCTACACTGGCAAGTTAGTTTGAATTAAGGAGGCTTAATTCGAACTAACTAAAGCCATGGCTACACTAGGCTTTAGTTCGTTTGAATTAAGGGCTTCCTTAATTCAAACTAATAAGTTCAAATAGGGTATTCAAACTAAAGGGTTAATTCGAACTAACTAGTTCGAATTAACCAATGTGGCTAAGTGCTTGCTTAGTTCAAACTAACATTCCAGTGGGGCCATGCTGGTTTGAATTAAGCTAATTCGAACTAACTATAATTAGTTCAAATTAGTTAGTTTGAACTAACTAATTCAAACTAATTTTAGCAAGTTTAGACGTAGCCTAAGAGTGTTTTGATTGTAAGCTGTTCAGAACAGGGACCATCTCTGTGTTTGTATGGCACCAAGCAGAACAGACCCCTAGGTAATAACTGTAACATAGTACAGGTACCAGTGTGTCCTCTGTTTTCTCAGTGTGGAATTTGAGTCACCGCCGCTGAAGTCAATAGGAATTGTTTGTATGGGGAAGAGGGGGAATGAGGGCCCAGGAGTTTTTCTGTCTATTTAAACGGATGCAGGATTGGGGTTTTTTGGTAAGCTGAAAGAAGACATGGGGGGCAGATAAAAGAATTAACCCAGTGGAGCAGCTTTTCAACTCCTGGCAGCATTTAGAGGTCAGATGATTTGGATTTTCAGAGCTTTAGTATTTTAAGTCCACCTGAGCTGACGGTTGCATTTCCACTCACAATGTGGCTTAACTGAGTGGAATTTTATTTCCTGGTTGCACAATAAAGGGCACAAAGGTTACTATGTCTATTAAATCCCAGCAGGGTGAGAGAGAAAGAAACACCAGTGCATGTGGGTCATCTCCAGGGTGATAGAGAATAGGGAGAGGCTCACAGAGGGCTTCAAAGCAATTTGTTGCCTCTTCTTCTTTATTAGAGATATTTCTAGAGCATGCAAACAATGAGTACAACCGATCCAGCCTGGTCACTAGATTTTTGTGGTGGTGGTTTTCATTTGCTTCATCACTTTCCTTTCATCTGCCTCTTGGATTTTCTCACTATATTATTTTTTGTCACTTTGGATAGCCGTAGATCCCATGGAGACTATAAAGGGTGACAGCTCCCAGGCAGCTTAGCAGAGAGTCAACTGAAATGACAGAGGCACAAAAAAGAGGAAAGAGAAGCCCTCCAGAGTTAGTTTTTCTGCCTTTATTTTGCAGTGGCTATAAAATAAAGACAAATACTAAAAGGGGCTGTTTCTCTTACAACGATTTCCAATAGCCTAAAGCTGATACTGATGAGCAGTTCAGATGAGCCTTCAGCAAGTCTCTTCCTTTCTCTCCACCCCTTTCTTTAACCTGAGAATGCTGGCCAAAGAGACGCTGTATAATCGGCAGGCTATTGCTCAGGGAAGGGACAGCAGGTTCTTGAGCTTGATATAACATTCCTGGAGACACTCAAGCAATAACCTAAAGAAGTATGAGCCCAGCTAAACCACTGCTACTTCAGTGAACATGTTTTTAACCTGAGCAACTTGGCATATGAAGCTTATAAATTCCACACAACCATTGACAAAGTGTATAAACTCTGCGGAGATGTCATGGATCTCTGAGATTATTAGCTATTACAGATATCACCAAGGTTAATTAAGGTTAATTGTCTATATTAAGAAAATTGGCACTAGCATAATTACATGGATGCAGTTACAAAAGTGCAAACTTCTTTAATATAGACAGGACCTATCTGTTCTGGTAAAAATGAATCTTGAACTAGATCTCACTGAAGTAAAGACAAGGAATAAAACACATATGAAGATTACAGATCAAGTTGGTGTTCTCCATCTCCAGGAAATGAATTAAAACATTACAAAAAGTGAAAACCCCTTGGTTTTCTATAAATTCTTGTATCCCCCAAAATACCTTTTCTAAATTACATGCAATATGCCCCAAATATTCTCCTTTGACAAGAAATCCCAGGAGGAAAAGAGCTTTTTGAGAAAGTTAGAGTTGAAAATTCAGGTTTGAATGGAAATTCACTGTTCTATCCTGGCCACTTTAGTTCACAGTCTATGGACTCTCCTGGAACCTTGTCCAGCCTACTGCTATTACAGATCTCTTCAGGGAACGTTCAGACACTTGCTTCTAAGAACTGAATTGTCCATCCAATTTTAACAGGTTCATGTGCATGCACCCATTTAATAAGACACCCCTGAAGTCCCTTTCCTCCAAGCAGGGCAGCTAATTCAAAGAGGCAGAATATCTTCTCGGTACAGTAATTAACCGCCTTACTTGCTGGTTGGGAGCGCTTATCTAGCCCTTTCTTTCCTTCTTAGTAACTGTAATTAATATTAGACCTGTTGCATACCCTTCCCCATGACTAGGATCCTAATGCTGATTCCATGCACAGATGGGAAGATGGCCTTTTACAAGTTATTTTCATCTCCTACTAAGCTATAAGTGGGTGCCCTGCTTATTGTCACATCAGAAAGTATCATTGCAGGAATTATTTTCATAGTGCCAACCAATCAGTGTTTTTGATACAATGATATCACTCTTGGGGGTAATTCAATGGAGCCAGCCAGTTAGCATTTCCTGATACAAGTGATGCCACATATAGAAGTCTGGCTGTTTGGGACATGTTACAGTGCCATAATAGCATGTTACCAGGCAACGTGTTGGGCATGTTACAGCATGATTCTAATGATCAAATAAAAAAGTTGCAGAACCCACTCAGGAGAGTATCACATTATTGCCTCTAGCTGTGGATCTCTGCATAGGGACTGCCTTTCCCACAAGTATGCATGCAGTATGTGTGAGCTCATGTGGAAGTAATGTAGCCACAATTTTTATTTTTTTTTAAAAAAAAAGATTAATCCCTGGACAGGGAGATGCAGTAGTAGATCATGTGACTGGAGTGTCCCCCTACTGCCAAGATAGGGGAACAGCTGGTTTTTTTCTAGCATTCACCTGCTCCCATTCTGGCAAAGACTGAAGTATGAGCTGATCTGTACCACTTCCCTGTATGTCAAGCAGGTATCTTTCTCCAGTATGCCTCTCAAGGGAAGCAAAGAGGCTATGATCGGTGCAATTTTCCTGGCCACTGCAAAACCCCTGTACATTATCACCTCACACGTGCTCTGAGAACAGCCAACCGTGGCCACTCAGACTGGGTGTTCTAAATCATTCTAACCTTTCTCAATGTTTTAAGTTTGCTACTTGCTACTTTTTTAAAAAAATGATTTCATTTCTACTTCCGAATTTCTGTCTTTACACTCCAGTGCACTCCTTGTGGGAACAGGGACATCACACATGCAGCAAAAAAGCCCATTCAGCCACAGCTATATTGTCCCCCAGCACTCATGTCTCTCTTTCGCATGCACACACACACAACCAACTAGCCCACAATTATATTGCCCCAGGACCCTGACTCCTGCCTAGATACACGCACATATGGGAGGGCAGTAAGGTGGGAGCACTGATCCAGGTTGATTGAGCCAGATGAAATGTTTTTTTGTAAACGGGAATGAAAATGTTTCCTCTAGTCTTGAGACAACAGGAACAAACAATCATGGTTTAGCTTCGGCCTTCTCTTTTCCCTTTTGTATAGCAGGGATGTCTAGTTGTCAACCAGCAATGAGTAGAGTGCCCCAGGGGTTGGTCCGGGGGCTGGTTCTGTTCAACATCTTCATTAATGATCTGGATGATGGGATAGATTGCATGCTTAGTAAGTTCACGGATGAAACCAAGCTAGGGGGAATGGTGGAAATGCTGGAGGGCAGGGACAGGATTCAGGGAGACCTAGACAAACTAGAGCATTGGTGTAGTTACACCCATGGTTAAAACTGAAGTAAGTGACAAGTGGAAAGTTCTGCACTTAGGATAGAAAAATCCCATGTACTTCTACAGGCTGGGGACCGATTGGCTAAGTAGCAGCACTGTAGAAAAGGACCTGGGGGTTATGGCGGATGGGAAGCTGGATATGAGTCGTCAATGTGCTCTTGTTGCTGAAAAGGCCAGTGGCATATTGGGCTGCAACAGTAGGAGTGTTGCCAGCAGATCGAGGGGTGTGATTATTCCCCTATATTCGGCATGGGTGAGGCCGCATCTGGAAGACTGTGTCCAGTTTTGGGCTCCCCGCTGCAGAAAGAATGTGGACAAATTAAAAGGAGTCCAGCGGAGGGCAACGAAAATGATTAGGGGGCTGGAGCACATGACATAGGAGGAAAGACTGAAGGAAATAGGCTTATTTAGTCTGCAGAAGAGAAGACTGAGGGGGAATTTGATAGCAACCTTTGACTACTTGAAGGGGTGCTCCAAAGAGGAGGGAGCTAGGCTGTTCTCAATAGTAACAGAGAACAGAAAAAGGAGCAATGGTTTCAAGTTGCAGCTGGGGACATCGAGGTTGGATATTAAGAAAAACTTTCTCACTAGGAGGGTGGTGAAGCATTGGAGTGGGTTACCTAGGGAGGTGGTGGAATCTCCGTCTTTGGAGATATTTAAGGTCCAGTACCCTGGCTGGGATGATTTAGTGGGAATGGTCCTGCTTTTAGCAGGGGGTTGGACTAGATGACCTCATGAGGTCCCTTCCAACCCTATGATTATATGATTCTAACAGCAAAATTTTATAATTTGTTAAATACTAGTGATATGTATATTTTGACAACAAAATTGGTTTTAGCAGATTATAACCTCTCATTACTATCTTCTCTGGACTCTGTGAGACAATTCCAGGCAGAACTCCCTACCTCGTGCCTCAGGAGGTTACTGGCTTATCCAGAGCCAGCCAGGGTCTAGCTGGGAGAGGGTGCTTTCAAAGAAGCTGCAATCCCTTGCACCTCCCATGAACAATGGGTAGCTTCCTTGAAACATAAGGGCTGAAAGTGCCTAATTTCCCAACTCTGGGCTCTGCTGCAGGAGCTCGTGCTGGTGTACTCAACTGAGATCAAATTACAAAGTTGTGTATAAGATGCTGCCTGAAGAGGAGTTGCCAGTTTTTTCCCCAAACCTTATCCATCTGTCTTGTTAATTCTGTGACGCTCCATAACTGCCTGCCTACAAACCAGTTATTAATTATGTACTTCTTTACTACCAGACTCCTACACACACATCTGCTCCTATAGCTGGGGAGGTTCTTCACCCCCTCTCCGAGGCCTGGGAAAGCAGGTCCAAGGAGGTTCTCCTCCGGTTACAGCCACCCACACAAACCAGGGTGGGCAGGGCAGTTAAACTGCCAAAGGCAGACAGACAATAACCCCACCATACTATTGTTTTAAAGCAATCTCATGATTTTTGGAGCCATTCTCAGGATTTTGGGTATCTGACTTGTGACTGGAATTTTGTGGTTGCTTGTGTCATGGAAGCAGGCCAGTAGTATTTGGCAGGTGACAGTGTAGAAAGCTGTCAGGAAGTTAAGTAGTATGAGCACTAACTCATGACCTCTAACTATAGCTTTTTTTTTCTCTTTTTTTTGACCATTTATTTGGCCGGGGATGTTGTGGCTGGGTTTGCAGGAGCAGTTGGGGTAGTGGACAATGCTGTATGGTGCTTCTTGCTCCCTCTCTTCTCTCTCTGTATTTCACTCCACTCCAACAAGCTGCCTGTCCAGCCCCACAACTGAGATCTGCCCTGAAGCTGAACACTGGGCAGGTGAGAGGAGTGTGGGACTGAGAATCTTCTGTGAGATTGAGCAGTGGGTGGGAGGAAGACACTGCTATGCTGACAGGAGAGCTTCTGCTAGTTAATCCACCTCACTAAGAGGCAATAGCCATGCTGGTGGGAGAAGCCCTCCCATCAACATAGCACTGTCTATGCTGGGGATTAAGTCAGCATATCTACGTCTCTCCTGGGTGAGGATTTTTTACATCTCTGAGCGATGTACTTACACTGAAGTAAGTATGCAGTGTAGACCTGGCTTCAGAAACAGACTCAGGGGCAAGGAATTACTTGCTCCTGCCTGGGTTTCTGCTGGGTTTTAGGCCTGTTCTACTGCGTCTAAAACTTCAGTCAGTCTAACTAAGTGGCTCGCAGATGTGGACATTTCACATCCTTGAAAAATGAAGTTAGGCCAACCTAAGCCCTAATGAAGACACTGCTAGGCTGCCGGAAGAAATTTTCCATTGATCTAGCTACCATGCCTCTTGAAGGAGTGAATTTACTACTTCTGTTACTTAGCAGATGGCCATGTTGCAGTGGCATGGCTGTACCACTTGTAGTGGAGACTCACCCCTAGGAGTTTGCTTTTCTCATCCATTATTTCGGTGCAATCAACTGGACCCCATTGGCCTCGTTTTAGGTTGTGCTTCATTGGTTATTCAGCCTGGACATAAAGGATGGAAGAGTAAATTCAACCTGATATAAAGGGGTGTAATTCTTAGATGTCAGGGGACACCCCTAGGATTAAAACTGGTCAAAAGACTTTCTTCAACAACTGTTTCTTGCTTTTTTTTTTTTTTTCCAAGGCTTTTCAGATGAAAGGAAGCTTTTTACAAGATGTTTAATTTTGTTTGAAATTCGCCAGTTTATTGATGAAAATGTTTGGAACCAAATGTTTTCATGTCATTTGAATGGAAAAATATTCCATTTGTTTTTGAATTTGGGTTTTATGGGCTTTTTGTTGGAGGTGGTGGGAGGGAGAGGGGTGTCCCTTAACCCCCAGGTTTTCAGTTTTTCCAAGCTGAGGACAAGTGGAACAGGTCAGAGAAGGGTACAAGATGTAGAAGGCTACGCAGAAGATGGCTCAGAGTAGAGCCGTATTCATGGGCATCACCATCCCCACACAGTATGAGCCTTAATGCCACAGCTGCTGCAGTACCCTCCGTAGGAATAGCTTGTTTTTTGCAGCATGCATGCCCATTAAGTAGCACTGAATCACCCTCCCCCCCATTTTCATTCAGCATTTACTTTATCTTGGAGCATTTCCATGGAAAGTAGGTTTTAGAGCTGCAACGTCATGAACAGGAGAGAGCCTGCCAGGATCCCATTATCCAAGCAGAGAAGATAAGTGACCTGGGGCTGCGCTGTGTTTCTTGTTTCATTTTGATAGATGCTGTGGCTCTCCCAAGCTTCTAGTCACCTGTGACATCTGTGTGTTCTATACACCAAAATCTTCTGTTTAGGATAAAACCAGTATGTGCTGCACCGGCTCACAGTAGAACTGAGCTGGACTACAAGAATAGGGATGCAGGGAAAATTTAAAATCTAGGGTTAAAAATATATATAGATATTCTACTAAAAAAAGAGAAAAAATGAGATTCTGACAATGGGAGGTACAGAATGATGTTCTTTGGTCAAAAATAAATTACTGACGTGGTTACAGGAATAACTAGATGAAAGTCTCTGCTCTGTGACATATAGGAGGTTAGACTAGATGATCTGGATTTAAACTATATGAATCTGCAAGAGTCAATCCTCCACTATCACCCAATGTGGGTGTCCCTCCCAGTATGGGGCAGATGGGACTCTGGAAGAGGATGTCCACGATCAATCACTCCCTGGTGTGGGGCAGCGGGAGCTCTGGAAGCGGGATGTACAGGGTCTATGCCTCCCAGCGTGGGGCAAAGGCTTCTCTGGAGAATAAAACCTGTAAAGATAGCTAATAATTTATTGTACATTTGATTATCTCTGCTCCTCGTGAAGGTTTTCAAACACACTTTACAGCCTAGATGTAGTGATGGCATTATGGTGAGGGATGCAATTCCCATCAGCCTGATTGGCCACATTACAAAGGGATGGTGGAATCACCATGCATGCAACACAGGCTCTCCCAAACAAATGCCAGCAAAGCCTTTGTACCTCATTGCACTTTTATCCTGCAAATGCTATGTATTTCACTGGAAAAATAGTTTAGACATGTTGGAGAGACTATGGTGGAAGATAGGATGAATGGTAAGGGTTTGTTCTCTTCTGCCCACCAAGTTGTGCTGCCCCACTATCTATTAATGATCTGACTGCTCGAACTTCAGAGAAAGAGGAATATAACAAACACGTTTTAGCATATCTATGATAATGAATTAAAATTGCCTTTCTGTTTAATCTGAGTTGTGAGTTTAAGGGCTGACATCTTGTCATATGCCAAGTTGCTAATAAGTGCTAAGTCCTAATGGTTCATGCAATGGTGGGTGTTGAATGGATCACTGATCCAGGTACAATATTGTCCTTCCTGCAGTTTGGACTTATGTAATTCTGAAAAGGAAAAAAAGCAGAAGAAAAAAAAAAAGGAGATGGATTAGCAGGTAGTATGCAGGTCAAAGGTGGATGAAAAATGTATGAACCACACAGCCATCTCCCCATATCTTTGGAACTGAGTGTGGCTTGATTTCTGTCTCCTGAATCATTCACCCCAGCACTGAAATGTTCCCACCTCTGGGACAGAACACAGCAGCTGTTTGAAAAGCCCAGCCACACAATCCTTTAGGATAGGATGTGAAGAAGAATTTTATACCTAACTGCAGGGGAAAATATTAACATTGAGAATGTAATTAACGGAGCTGAGCAAACAATACATAATGAATAACGTACTCAAGCTTGGACTAACAGAGCTCATTTGGAAAGCTGGCCTCTGGGCCAAACTTAAAAGCAGCAGACCCAAGTCACTTAATCAAACAGGTGTAAAGTCAATCTGCTGGAGCACAGAGAGAAGGTGCTTCATGTATTCCTCTTAGAGAGACGATTGCTTGCAATTAAGTTTAGGTGGATGATAAAACCCCAGGTGAATTGGCTAACGCTGCTGTTAGAGTTAAGGCTTATTTATGTTAATGTGTTTAAAAGAGGTGCTTTCAGCTGAATTGTTTGCTGCATTTACCTACAAAGAACTAATAGAAATTCTTTCCTGTGAGACTGGGCTGTTGGGACTGGGGACATCTTTATGAATTCAACCAATGGGCAAGGGAAGCACAGAGCTATCTGCAGAGCTGATCTACTGAGGATATGGACCAACCTTTCCCGTGGAGATGCCTACAATACTGAACTTTTGTGGGACTTGCAGTTTTCTTCTTGTTTTCTTGGGGTATAAGTATGTGTATCTTGTGAATGGATTTTGGATAGTGTTTCTTGTCAGAGGCCACTGCTACCCTGAGGGTATTTTTTTCCCTACTTAGATTTATAATTACACAGTATTTATATTCATATGAAGGAGCTGATTTTCAAACCAGGCCTTCAGTTACAATTATCAATTAAGAGCATCTGTAATTGTGTGTCTGCAATGAATTGCCAGGGGAAAGCATGAATGAACGACTAGTACAAAATTATGCTTATGAGAAAAGGTTGGCTTGAACATGATGCCTAAAATGTTGAGTTCCTTCAAGTGAAATGTATGGGGGCATTCTTGCCTGAACTCCTATATGCTGGCAGAGAGTGTACGGGGCTGTAAGGGAAGATTTCTTCTGGCGGAGGAGTAAGGTTAGGCCTTCTAGGCCAGTGTTTCTTAACCTTTAGTGGACCAGGGAGAACCTAAAGGTATTAATTACTTTATGCGGAACATCTGATGAAAACATTCCCAAAAAAGTTGGTAACGGTGGCGGGAGATAAATGCTCCAGTCACAGCAAGGCTTCCAGGTGTGCATCAACCTCTGCCGCTGCATACCTGGAAGCTTTGCTGCAGCTGGGGCATTGAATTGCTCCTCCATGGGGAGGGGTCGGTCACGGAACACCTGCACTATGTCTGAGGAGCACCAGTGTTCCATGGAACACCGGTTGAGAAACACTCGTCTAGGCACTCATCCTTTGAGGCATGCTGGAGATGGGCAGGGATTAAAGTAAGGGGGACACACTGGAACGCAGTTCCGGGGCCCCTGAATTTGAGGGGCCAGAATTGCGGGGCTCCTAAAAATAGAAAAATCGGGCAGAACGCATGTTCCGCCCTGCCCTGACTGCTGGCAGGTCCTATGCCCCACCGTTGTTAATCACAATACTTATTGTGTTATGCAGTGTTTGCTAGTTTGTGACAATAAGTGCTATAGACATAAATGCCATATAAAATTATAAATATTTTTATGGAGCAATAACCGATGCATGTTGTCCTGAGAAGTGGTTGCAAATGCCTACCTGGGCTGGGGCCCACACATGCATGAAGGGGGCCCAGACAATACGGGAAGAGGACCTGGAGATTAGGAGGGTTCTGGGGCCTATCAAATTATACTTTAACCACTGGAGATGGGAGAGGGTGCACCCACAGCACTGAACACATGGGGGATTCTGGGCTGCAGTCATGGACAAGCCGCTATATATAAAAGCAGTAGAGACTAAAACTGCTTTAATTTATGTGAGTTAATTTCATCCATTGCAACAGCATGGTGCTGTGATAGTCCAAAGCTTCCCACCATCCTCCATGACTGTGCCATGCTTCCCAAGAGAAGCAGCAGAAAATCTACTCCTTTTATTTGATTTTCCCGCTTAACATTTTTTTAATTGATCTTTTGAGTTACCTTGATATGGTTATAGCTAACGAAAGGTAACTAAATGGGATGGAAATGGGGTTACAGGGATTTATCTGAGGAATTTAGTCTCTTCTGCTGCTTGTAAAGTACTTCTGAGTACTCATTCAGATCACTGCTAACATTTATTCAGTTAATTTTTTAAAATTGTGGATTGGTTGAGCAATTCTCTGCAAGTTTTCAAGTTGCATTGTGGTTGGGTATGTAAGTTGAATGGTATTGTTTTATCCATAATCGGTGCTAGCAACACCCAAACACATACTTGTGTGTACAGATTCAAAATTTGTTTTCCACATAGCTATATTAAACACAAACTACATTAAAATACCACTGCTGAGATCACAGCATCAAGCACTCAAAAGGGAGGAAATGCCAGAATTAAGGTTGCCTATGCAAAGTTCATTTGGCCTTCTCATACATATGCATTATGAATATGATGATCTTTAATTTCCTTTGCTCTGGACCTGTAAGCTGCACACTCTAGATGCAGATCTCATGCCTGACACCCCTCTTCACTGAGGGGGATCTTGTAGTTCATTAAACCCAGAAACTAGTGGCATCTAACCCATGGCTCTCCAGCAGCTCTTGTGCTTTCCCACAGTTCCACCAAAGGTGTGATCACTTCTGGTTTGTAGTTGAGCTCTTCAGGGTCACATGATAATGAAAGTCAACAGCTAAACTTGGTATAGGATTATAAAATATCCATATTCTTTATTTAGCACGAGAAGTATATAGATCTATACACAGTATTAATACATCTATACATTTTCCCTGCCTCAGTTTCCTTACTACTCTGGAGCGTTCTTTGGGTTTGGACAGATTCTGGTAAGAAGTCCAGGATCTTTCCTCTCCCTCCTGAACATGGCTTCAAGTCTGGAACATAGAGCATCTGTCTGTTCTCCCTCTTTCTCACCCTTTCTTTTTCTTAATCTCCTGTCGCCTTTGTAATGTGACTCCCTGATTAGCCACAATTGGTGGCTGTAGGCTCTTACCTGATGACTTTGTTGTCAGGCCACCTCTCCCCTGACAAACGAATTCTCCTGGGTAAGAGAGAGAGGCATTCTAGACAATAGGTTATGTGTACAGAGCAGTGGTTTTCAACCAGTGTGCCATGGCACACTGGTGTGCCATGAGAATTGTCCAATTGTGCTATGAAATTTTGTATGAAGGAAATGAAAATCTGTTAAAAAATTGTTTTATCTTAAACTATATTCGGTCCAACCAAAAGTACAGCTCATAAAACTTGTGAAAATTAATCATCAAATGAAAAGTGAGGTATTGATCTTTTGATTCTAAAACATGAACATTCTAAACACAGGTGGCCAAATGGCAAAATTGAGACAATGTGTATTTTTCTCTGGTGGATTTCAAACATTAATGCATTTGATTCTTCTTTTGCTTGTTGTACGCACTGTGTCGAAAACTTCTCTAGTAAGACCGTAACCATAGTAAATGTAAGTAAATGTGAGGTTTATGAGCAGTCAGTTCAGCTGAAAAAAGTGGGTGTGTTGTGGAATTGTTTGTCCCGTTGAAGTGTGCCGTATTACTGAAAAGGTTGGGAATCACTAGTATGGAGGACCATCCTGATTTAATAAGCTGCTATTGTTCTCTCTATGTAAACTACCTCATGGAATTCCAACCCAATATGGAGGTGAAAAGATAACTGAGAAGACAGACACTATACATGAAAAATGGAGTGTGCAGCTTGATAAAGATGCATACAAAAAGTTTCTAATCTTCCACAGAATTCACATTGCACTAGATCCCAGAAATCATTACTGAGCCCAAATGGTTAAAGATTTTGGCAAAGTTATAAGGAGCTGAAAACAAAGCCTGATCATAGGAAGTGTCAGGCAATCTTAATAAGCAACTTTGAAATTTGCTTTCCATGAAACTCAACCATTCTAAAGTTCATGGAAAACAAACACAAAAAGGGTGTGAATGCAACCAAAGCAAACTCAGTTAAAAATTACAGGAAGGATTCATGGAAATTATTTGTAGTTTCTGTTCTCTGGGAATTAGCTTAATTAGAATTTGTCTAGTAACTTTAGCAAACATTTCTATTTTAGCAAAATAGAAATCTTTAATGAGAGTAAGTGGTCAAGACATCAGTTTTATGTGACATCTCAAACCTAACGCTTCTGGAAGCACAGCATCCCTTACTGCCACTCTGGAGCATTTGGTGCTAACTTACAAGAGAGAGCAAGCAAAGTGCCAACTCAACATCACTTCTTACAGTTCCCTGTTTGGTTTTGTTTTTTTCTTTCTTTTTTTCTATATTTCTCATATCCAGCAATCTTCTTAGCTTGCACTTGGCCAAGATAAGTTTGGGTCAGGAAAGAGGCAGGCTTCTATTTCTGCATCCTTATGGGATAAGCCCCCAAACCATTCTGAGTTATTCTGATTTGATACCCAACTGGGTCATCAACCCCCCCCCCCTTCGATAGGGGGATGTTTTGTTCCTCTCAGAGGTTACAAATGCATTCCTCCAAACTCCTCTTTGCTTTGAACCTCTGCTTTCTTCCCATCTCTCCACAGGGACCATCCCTCCTGCTGCTCTCTGTAAGAAAGCTTGTGAACAATGCATGAGGAATAGACAACGCCTCAGGCTCTGTGCATGGACCAGCCTCTTCTCTTTTATCCTAGCTCCTTGCTGCTTCATCACACGCTTTCTCCAGAGGTTTGTAGCTGTCATTTTCCTCTTTCAGAGGGCCACAGGCACAGAACTAGCAAGACAGCCCTGGAAAGCTTGCTGTGGGGGGAGGGTCTGAAAGGGTGAGGGCCTGAAGAGAAGGGACCGCTGCCTCTGATCTATCATGAAGCCTCTTGTGAGGCAGCCAGTTACACTGGAAAATGAGTGATAGTCAGAGTGGATGAAGAATTGTTCTGCATCCCTAATGTATTCTATCCTCAGTGGGATTTAGTCTCTCTATCAAACCTACTATTGCACATACGTATCAGTGAAATAAAACACAGAGAATTGGATCTCAGTCTCTCTCTCTTCTCCCCCTTGCCTTTCCACCCATTCCTACATGTTTCCTCCAAATTCAAATAACCACAGACAAAATTACAGAAGTGTTGCTGAAGGGCCCCTCCTGCTGCTGTAAAATTCAGAAGGCAGCTAAAGGGCAATAAAGGTGTTGAGTGGCAGCTGGGAACAGAGTGGAATGAAGTCAACGGGCTATGTTTTCCTCCATATTCATCGATCCGATAAAGTCTTTGCTGGTGAAACCTGTTTGTTTTGAGGCACTGAAGAAATCTGGTGTGTGCAAGGAGGTTGGGGGGGGCGCAGAGGTTACCAGTCATTGGTGACAGAAGTAGTGAGAGCCACTGTCCATGGGGTTTTAGGGTCTTATGGTGTTCCCTAAGAAACCATCTTAATTCTGGGCAGAGATTATTGTATAATTTAAAATAGAATTAAATTACAACATGGGAGACCCGAGGCAGGGAGAATGTGGAAGGAAGATGATACATGGTAGCAACATGGCCAACATCAGGGAAGAATATGGGGAATCCTGAGCCAGCTTCAACAGATGCTCTCAGATCTGTGAGCTTAGGCCTCTGGCGCTTCAGACTGCCCATGTGCTACAATTAACTGTCCTCTAGGCCCAAAAGGACATTGTTATGAAAGGAAAATGTGGTGGTTTTGCTTTGGATTTTCCTCTTTGATCTATTCTGTAGAAGAAGATGATTTGGTCTCCCACTCTTATTGTGATGTTTTGTTAACACAAGGGTCTATTTATTTATTTATTTATTTATTTTTAAAGTGACCATGAGAGTTGCCGGTCATGCTCCACCAGGCTTAATTTTCCATCTCGAAGCACAGACTCTCCTTCCGCCCCATTGTCCCATTGATGATTATGGATCTTGTAGTCCCAAAAGACATTTCCTGTACAAAATGCTATAATAAGTTTGACCACTAGAGGGAAATCAACAACTCTGTGCGCCTACAATATTGCTATCTGTGACATCTTGAAACAGCATAGTAATAATTGCAAATCACATTCTGTTGAATGCACTTCTAATGTGGTAACAAATAGAGTTGGGTTAAAATTTCATCTAATAAACCGTTGATCCAAAAAAAAAAAAAATGCAGCACTGGTCACTCCACAACTAGTCACAAATTTGAGGTTAATAATTTTGGCCATTCACAAAATGGCATGAGGAAGTGGTTGTGGTGGTACTACATTCTCCCTTAAACTAATATACTGAGGTTGGGGCACTCACCTGGGATACTGGAGACCCAGGTTTGAGTTCTTCCTCTGGATCAGACCCAAACTAAACATTTCTGATTCACCTAAATTTTTCAGATACAGTACAACCCAAATTGAATTTGTTTTCTCTTTTTTGGAACTGCCACCAACCCAAAAATGTAGTTACTGACACAGATCTAGTAGCAAGGTACAATATATGCCAAAAATATTTTGGTCTAATTTTCAGAGGTGCTGTGCACCCCAACCTCCAGTTGAAATCAAAGAAGCTGTGCTGCTCTGCGAATCAGGTCTTTTTCCTCCCCCTTCATCTTAAATTAACAGACAGCTCAGTCTTTTATTATGTCTGATAGAGTGAAAGAACATTCTCTCCCCTTGTATCTTGCACAAAGGAGAACATAATGCCTCTGCTTTGATGTCTCTGCTGTTATCCTGCCTACAAAGCCTGGCCTCTTTTGCTTTCTAGTTTAATTAAGGTGTGTCTACACTGAACAAGGAAGCTATCACATTGGTGCTGATTGCATGAAAGGACGGCTTCTCCCTTTTCCTTGTGACAGTTCAGCTCATCCCCACAGCAGCAATGTTTCTGACCACATTGCTACTTACAATGCTACTTGACCCAGTGCGTTCTGGGGACTCCCATAGTGCTCAGCAATGTGGCTCAGAACAGGGCTTTTGGGGTAGTTGCTAGACATGATAGCTGCATTGTAGACTAGAAGTGTTGGCTGTGCTGGTGCAACAATGGCTTCCCTTCCATATCGGGAGACAGCAATAGAGGTGGCTTATTTTAGCTAACGACTTTTAATCCAGATGTTGTAACTATCCAATGCATGCCACTGTTGAAAACAGCTGGGATGGTGGACTGTGTACTGACCAGTGCATGCCACTGTACAGGAGTTAGCAAATCTGAAGTGTTTTGAGAAAGTCATGTTGTGATGTTTCGCTGTCTAGTTTAGACAAGCCCTTAGCATCTCCCATTTTCCATCTCCACCTGGTGCTCTCTGTTTAGGTGGTATAGGAAGGACGCTAACAGAAAAGTGTAGTGTGTTTTTGCCAAAGGCCATTTGATGCTCAATTCTTGAACAACATTTTGTCCTTTTGAATAGGTAAAATTGTCATTTGATTCTTTTCTTGAGGCTAATAACAAGAGGAGTCCTTTGAGCTACAATCATTGTTTGGAGAATTTATGTTTTCATGACAATAGTCGAGAGAGCACATATACTAGGAATGAATTTTGTGTCAGGGTTTACCTAATAGCACTTTGTTCCTTCCTCCATAACTTATACTGACTCTTGGGCCTCGCTTTTTACTTCCCTGTAATTAGGAATGGGGTCAATTAGCTATGTTTAAATCTGGATCTTCAGTGCCAAATGTCAGCCTGTGAAAAATGGCTTTTAGCAGTTGCTTTCATCTGGACCACTCCAGGAGGAGTGTCATTTAATCCCTCATAAATAGCTTCCTGCTACCTTTTTGGAATTTCAGCTCAGATCCATCAATATAGCTCTGTTCCTAACAACAGTGAAACAAAGGTTTAAGGCAATTACTTTGCCATCCCTTTTGCACCCCAAAATCCCTTATTTAAAAGTGTCTCTTTCTATCTTTCTATGCTGCTTGTACATTCGTTACTACAAGGTCCTCTGTATGGTGTAGATTAAACACTTCTAGTCCTCTTGTTGAGACTAAATCCTCCTGTATATTCAGTGGCAGATGGGATAATTTTTAGCTGTATTTTTGAATTTGATCTTCTATTAATAGGCTCTGCGAAACAAGGCCCATCTCTGTATTCTGTCTGCTACCATGGGAAGTATTACTTTGGATGAAGGGGGAAGAAGTGTACTAACATTCTGTTGTTAGTGTAACTTTTTGTCTTAAAGTATTGATGACGTCACATTCCCTACACCAGCTCTAATGCTTCTGAGACTGTAGGGGCATAGTTCTCTTCAGCTTGTGAAAATGTCCTTGATGTAAACACAAAGGCTATGTCTACACAAGAAAAAGTTAGGTCGACGTTGTTAAGTCAACTTAATAAGGTTGACTTAAAGTCGACTTAAAGCCGACCTTATTAGGTCAACTTAACAAAGTGATTTAAGTCAACTTAACTTTAAATCAACTTAATCCACTTTGTTAAGTCGACCTAACCACCCTTAAGTCGATTAATAAAGTCAATTTAAGAGTTACTCCACGTCCACATTGTCCTTAAGTTGACTTTTAAGGAGTTGATTTAAGGCTTAAGTTAACCTAACGGGTGGTTCTTATTAAGTCAACTTAAGCTTTCATTAAGTCAATTTCAGGAATTTCTTAAGTCGACTTAATGAAAGTCTGGTGTAGACAGGGAGTAATTTAGGTCAATTTAAGCTTCCTTAAGTCGACCTAAATTGCTAGTGTAGACATACCCAAAGGGCCTTTCACTATTTCCAATTGTCGTACAGATGATAACAGCCCCAATCCCATATGCACTTACATTGTAGGTTAGACTGATTAGTAACGTTAATTTGAAAAGAAGAACATCTGCAGGTGTACAAAGGTGTTTTTTTTATTAAGACTTTGTAAATGCTTTTCCAGACTTTCAAAAGTACTCAGCTCCAGTTGTGACATCCATGGCTTCACTTTGAAAACAGAATGCGTGGTCTTAAGATCTGTCTATTGGTTTTGATACATAAAGGGGTTCTGAGCTCTTGTGAAAATATGACCTACAAGACCCATGGATTTCTCATTAGTTTAATTAGATATGATGCACACACTCAGGACCAAGTAAGGGAGGTCCTCCATTTTCCACAGCTTACAAATCCAGTTCTCACATACCCTTTATGTACAACTCCAAAATATCAGGTCTTCTCCAGCATGTCATTATTATAGACCTAGAGTCAGTCCATTTGCATGTTGCACTGGACATACTGAGTAAAAACCTTTCGTGAAACGAATGACACCTCAGATCTTGTATCCAACTCCGTGTTAACACTGTAGGAACTCCTTGATTTTTCATTGTAACCCAGATTAGCTAGATTGTCTTTTCATTATATTCTGTCACATGGCCAGATCTGCCGATGATTGCAGTCCCCAAAAGGAAAACACTGAGTGCAAGCAAAAGAATAAAAGTACTCACTATTTTTCTGTGTCCAAGACACTGATACTTCCATCTAGTGACTCTGAATCCAGTTTTGTGTGGTGCACAAAGGTTGGAGAGAGAAACATAATGAACATCACATGAGAGCTGGTGCAAGATATGCTCCATTTACTCCAAAACCATCTATCTAAAAGATTAGAGTACTGAGGACAAAGTACACCAGGCATCCCACAGACAAAACTATTATTCCATATAGAATAGACCTCATCTTCCTGGAATGTCAGGGGTGTTTGGACTTACACTTAGATTTAGGTTCCTTGATACATATAGTAGAATTGGGCTAATTATTTTAATGAACCATTTTATCGTATGTTTTATTGGGAAGTTGAAGGATCAGGTGTCTGTGGTTTTTTAATGATGTAGAAAGCGTGAAGGATTTTTTTTTTTATTATGACATTTTTTATAACCACTGTGGAGTTGAATGGTCAGGTGTCATAGAACATTATACTGATTGCATGCTGTTGCCAAGGAAACTTGGAATGCAAATTCTAGAAGCTCTTTGGGGGGAGCAGGGGAAACTAAAGTTGCCCTAACTGTAGGGTAGTATCCTTTGCTGAGAATGGAAGCAAAATCCCAGATTGCTCTAGTGAGTGGATGGAAGGGCTGATTAGGGAATGAAACGCTGGTGAAGCTGTGTGTTTGAATATGTGGGCTTCTGAAAAGTGACTTCTTGCACTCTTTAGGTTAAGTCTCAGTTAAGATAAACGGAGGGTGGTGGTTGTGGCTAATATTATCGTATTGATTAATACAAAGATACAAAAATATGCTGTGACCGGGGACTCCTGGGATACCCTCCTGGACGTGCAAAAATCAGGGCAAGCTGCAAAACCAGGAGCCAAACTCCCCAAACACTGATGGGTGGTACTTAAACCAGTCTCCCTAACAATCACAACCAGGCTTCTGGTTCCCCACACTGGGTACCAAGAAATCTGCCCAAAATAGAAACAGCCCTCTTTATTGCACCCCAGCTCCTCCGGCTCCCTCCTAGCCACACTGTCCCTTAAAGAAATAGGTTCTCCTGACCCCAAAGGGCCAGCCACAGCACACAGGACAATATAGGTTTGGATCTTACCCAAAATACCACACTGATAGCCAATCCTTTAGCAACTACAACTAAAGGTTTAATATAAAATGAAAAGAAGCAAAGTATGAGAGATGTTAAAGGGTCAAAATTAATCACACACATACAAATGATTTAAAGTTCATGTGAAGCAGTTTGCAGCCTTGTTCCTCTGGGGTTTGCAGGCTTGTTCCTCTGGTAAACACCCAGCACCTGGGTGGGCCTCAATCCTTTGTCCAGTCGCAGATGAATAGTTCCACAGATAGGTGTCGGCTGTAGACTGGGGATTTGAGACAAGATGGAGTCGGGGCTGCTGCCTTTTATCACCTCTGGCCTTCTCCATGCTGTGTGCAGTTCTTTCCAATCAAAATGGAGTTGAGTCACATGTTCAGGTCCTAGTGGCTCAACAGGTTTCTCCCTCGGCCCATTGTACCTGGGGAGCTTCTTTAATGGGCCATTAAAGGGACAATGGCTGGGTAGACATTCAGTCTTGGGAAGTTCCCCAGGCACACACAAGTTAAAATAGAGATATAACAATCATATTCCTAACTTCTAATACAAATACAATTCCTACGCATAAAGTATATAATCATTCCCAACAAATTACTACCTTTCTATTGACACCAAACATGGCATAGTTCCTATGGATTATAACAATTATAAAATATTAATACAAAATAATATCATAAATGGTTCCCTAAATCCAGACAGCGTCACATATGCCTCCCCAGCATTCTAAGCATATTCAACATAAATTATCAAAGCCAACTGAAACTAGCAGCTTATCTTTACTGATAGCTTCTAACAAAATTCAACATACAACAGAATCCTGCAAAACTCTCCACCTGCTATGCAAACTTCAGCCAACTTCACCCTCCCCGATAGCCTGAGCCTTGTCTACACACTCAAGTTGGGCTACCGATATAGTTAAAGCAGGACAACCCCCTAATGTGAATGCAAATCTAGCAGTGCTAGGAGCAGAAAACCTGTGCTGTCACATGCATGTAATTTGTAAAATCAAAATGACTGAGAACTTAAAAATTGGATGGTGACAGCCCATAAATCCCAGTGATGACTGGACCAGGTGATACTCTAAACAAAAAGCTCTCAACCATGCTTATAATGATTTGCATTTCTTCACATTGACTTGCCAGATACTCTAGATTTCAGAGTGACATACAGACAGACATTCCTGGAATCTTCCTATGTAATACGGTGATTTATACTGGTTTAGCTGTGCCTGGATAGGAGAGTAATAAGCCAACCTCATATAAGGTATTTACATGGCAAGAAATCACAACCCCCACAACAATTATACTGGTACATAATTGGTGTGTAGACCAGACCACAGTAAATGTCTGTCGGTCTATTTTCCGCAGGTCAGCAACACTGATCTATTTTGGATCAAATATGCTGAAACCTTATGGCATCTCCCTGAAAATATTCTAGTATTAGTCCCATCACTTGAGGTCAAGTTCTTCTGCTGATAACAGCTATAACGGAATAACACTGAGACAGATGTGGCCTCTCAACTAGGAAGTGCCTAAACCATTTTAGGATTTATACTAGAGCTGGTCAAAACAGAAAGGTGTGGACAAAATTGTGAAATTTCAGTTTGGAAAATGGGCTCATTTTGAACCCTCCAGAATAGATTCATTTTATTAAACTTTTTAATGAAAACTTTTAGTTAACATTTTTGCTCTAAATGTTATTGAATAGAACTCTTTCTTGTTTAGTGAAAAGCAGTTTTCTGGTAAATGGTTTATTGGAAAGGAAAAAACAAACAAACAAAACCCAACCCTTATTTTGGTAGATCAAAACTGTCAGTGACTATTCCAATATGATTTTTGACTAAAAATGTCATGAAAAAGCTTACAAAAAACCCCAGTTTTTAAAAAAGTCAACAAGTTTTAACAACAGTTTTTCACTTTCAAAGAAATGTCATGTTTGGATTTAAAAGAGAGGTTTGAAAATTTTTTAGCCAGCTCTATTTTATAGGACCCTACCAACATCTTAAACTCCAGCCAAACCCAGCAGTCAGCCGGCACAGAGCACAATTGTCTGGCCCTTGTTTTGAAAGAGGGCTGTCTGCCATATTCTGCACTGTTTTAAATTTCTCGATTGATTTAAATTACAGCCCCATGTAGAACACACATTGCAGAAATCCAGTCCTGAAGGGACAAAAGCACAGACCGCAATAGCAAGTGTTCGAAAGGATGCGTCACTCACTCCTGACCAGAGGAATAAGGAAAAATACATTCTTGGTCACTGCTGCAAGAACTCTGTAAGAGTAGTTGAGGATCCAGCAGTACCCCTGTACTGAGAACACAAGCCATGAATGACAGATACGCACCCTTGTTTGCTTTTCTCAGACTACCATCATCTCCCCAGTTTTATTTAGATTGAACTGCTTCTTCTCATCCATATTGCAATCTGCCTCAAATGTTCAGTAAAGCATGAAGGCATCAAGGAAGTCATCTGTGGCTTTAGTATAGCCTAAGCTTATTTGGCTGCACTTCTGGTTTTTTGTTTCTTTTGATCTTTTTAATACATGTTTGCTGGTTATTTTTTCTGATTGGTCTGAATTGGCATGTTTTGTTATTTTGCATCATTGGAAATGGCCCAATAATCACCTGGTAGTCTGGGAACATGTGTAGTTCCATGAGCAAGTTAATGATAGGAAGATAAGCGAGGCGTCACTTGATTTGTAAAAATCTAAAGAAGAGTAATTTCAATGGTATCACCCTCTGCAGTGTATTGGGGGATTCACTGCAGCTCTGGCTCCAAACTCTCAACTCTAGGATCTCTGTTTGGTGGAAATTTTGACAATATGGTGCCATCAGAAATGGGTCAAACTGGAATTCATTCAAAACCCCTTTCTCCCACACAGTGGTACCGAACATGACAAACCTAGAAGAATTATGCAGATATATATTCAAGAAAACATCTCCATTAATGCTCAGAATGATTTTATTTTTAATGTTACAGATTACTATAAATGGAAGGAGTGCAGCTTTAAGCTGATTTGCCATCAGAAAAAAAAAAAGTGGTTCTGTGCAATTGATTACCAGCTTTGTTTATTATGCCAAAACAGTTGTAATGGGGCACTAGTTAAGATGTCAGCATCCAGCCAGAAATTATAGCAACCCATCTGTAAACGGTGTACACACAGTCACATAACATGCCTGAAATGACATAATTCATTACAATCCCAAAGCAATTCATTACAAAATCCTTCTTTTTACTTTAGTCTTTTTACTATAGTCATTTTTCAGCAGCAGTGGGCAGGCAAAGGTATCAACTAGAAGCTGAATCTTTTCAGCATACCATCACAGATTTAAACATAAAGCTCAGTGGCCTCTTGCGTTCTATAAGAAGTCCACCTATAAACTGAATTTGGCAAGGTTGGAGAGGAGTTACGTCAAGCATCAGAAAAATGTTGAAAATGCCAGGACAAGTGCCTGCTTGAGACTTGCCTGATACCAGGTTCTATGCCATGTGTTTCAAGAGCAATACCTGTTTTTTCTGTGGTAAGCCTGAAGGCATCCATCAAGTACAGTTTCAACCTGGGAGAAACTGTATGAAAGAGTCACTTTTGGAGAGGACGTTGCATGGAAACTAAGTGGGTGAATTGACTCAAAAGGCATTCAGGCATACACCATCGCATGTCACGTGAAGTGCTACAACACACATGCATGTAATATGTTGCATCAAAAGGTAAAAGCAACAGAAGCAAAATATGATTTTACTATTGCAAACAGTGTGACTCAGCTGCAGTTCATAAATTGCCTTGCAGAGGCTCAAATGGATTGGAAAGTGGGGGTGATGGTCAATGCAGAGGCTAAGTACAGAGAAACAGTGTTTTGAACAGGAGTGAAGAGGAAGAAATGCTTAGCAGAAAGGCTCTTAAAGCACTTATTGAAATGAACTGTGGGATGTGGACATAGTTTTTAGCAAACGTCTCTGTAGAAGTGAATCACAGTGCATGTCCTTAAAAACTGTAAAAGATGTGGCGCTATCAAAGTGTAAGGAAGGCTGATGTCGACAGTAATATGAAGACTATGTTTGCAGTTGCTAAATTTTTTACAGAAAAGCATTTTGTCCTGCAGAACAAGGGAGTTTCAGGAATCCACAGCTGATGGCAAACCTGAAAAAAATCCCATGTGATCTGTGCTACTTCTGAAAGTGACCACAGTAGCTGCAGCACCAGCAAGTAAGACAAGAACTTCAGGGAGGGACCTTTGAGCAATTGTCTTAGGGAGAGGTTTCTGCCTTCCCTCAGGCTTCCCTCTGATGAAGCTGCTGGTTGCAGGTCTGCTCTCTTTCCTGGTTTCCTACCAAATGAGCAGATGCCCTGCCTTTTAACTCCTCCTCCTCCAGTTGGAACATTTGCTGCAGGTGGGGCGGGATGGGGCTGGCTGGGCTCAAAGAAATTCCTTAACTTTCCTGTTGCCCAGTGTGAAACTTGTACACCCCTCACTACGTACCCTCAAATATTTGGGCACTCTGGGTATACCAGACCACATCCTTTCACGGGAAAGGTACATGTCCATCATGGTCAACCTTTAACTATGCATTACAGGAGGTGTCAGAGCAAGCCCTCTGTGTATGCATCCTTTCATCTGTTTGCTTTGAAGGTGCTCAGAATGGCTGAGACAGTCGCTGATGAGGTCATACATCCAATGGAGGTGTTCATATGTTGAGTTTACCATTTGAAAGACTAACATTATGACAATTGCACAGCTGCATCGGTGGCTGGTTTTCCAAGAAGCAAACAGAGCAAAATTGCAATTGACAATGAGTGCATTTATACCTGCTATCTAGAAGGCAAATTGTCAAGCAGTGGAATGGCTCCAGGATGGTTGCACACATCCAGAACTACCTTCTCCTCTTGGGCATGGATGGGTCTTGGAGGATGTACTGATCACCCCAGTTAAGTGTGGAGAGAGATACCATGTGCTCCTGAATCAGTCTGTCAGCTAATCAAATGCTCGTGTGCAAAGACCAGGCGCTCACTGCCCTGCGAATGTCTGGCCAGCAGCCCGCCTTTTCTAGAGAGGTGTGAGTGCGACAAGGGCAAGGATCAGTGTGACGATGTTTCAGCAGTGCGGTCCTAGATAAAGATGAGACTGATGATGACTTTCTTGAACACTTGTTTTCAGTCTCACATGTCACATCTAACTTTGTCTTTTTTTTATGTAAGCAACACATCTCTGTCTTAAAGTATAATTTTAAAAAACTGATTTTTAAATAATTTCTCGAATACATATCTACATTATTTTTCTAGGTTGGTCATGTTTGGAACTATTGTGTTCATGGGTGAGAGAACTTTTACATAATACCCAACTCGGCCCATTTCCAGCCACATAGTATTTTTTACAATTTTCACCAACAAAGGGGAGCTAGGAAGGCAGCAAGTTCCCTTTGCCACACTGCAGAGGGTGACACATTGAAATGACGATTCTGTAGATTATTACAAATAAAATGACACCTCCCTTCTCTTCCTATCACCCACCAGATTGCCTGTGGAATGAGATTTTCCTACTCTATGCCCCAAACTATTATACTGGCTCCCCAGTCCTCTAAGATGTAATATGAGCAAAAAAACATTTATTTGTTTGTTTTTCTTTTAAACAATAAAATCATAGAGTGATGAGGCTTTTAGTCAGGGCTCACACTATAAGAGGTTGGCAGTTTCTTGCATTCTTTCTAATTTTTTTTCCCCCTATCTTTTATGGCCCCTAATTGTCTGTAAAGAGCTGCATTCCCCTATGGTGCTATATAAATAAAATAACTAACAACAATGCTCTTGAATTAATTGGGTGCCTTTGCATACAGTAGTCTCTTGTAATAGCCTTTCCTCTGAACAGGCCCTTAACAGCTGAGGCCTCCTGGTCCATTTGCTGCTGGTAACTCAATGTTTTATTGTCCGGGTGCATGTAACAGATTCGATTTTGTTCCTATGCTGCCTTCTGGGTCTTCAGCAGGGGAAAATGTTTTTGGTGTTAAAAGTATATATAAGAAAATTGTTCTTCCTTTCTCCATACATTCACACTTTTAAAATATCTCATTGTTGACTCCCATAAAATACTCATTCATTAAAAGAAAAAAAAAAACCTCCCCTGAGATATTCCTATTGCTCACTCCAAGAGATTGACTGCTGACTAAGAAAGACATTTGTCCGCTTGTTTCTTTTGTTCGGGACTGTCACAGTAAAACAATCCATGCCAACGGCTGAAGCTGCTAATACTCTCCTCATCTGACACTCCAGTATCTTGTTCAGAAGGGAAGACAACAACTCTATTTCACCCAGGGAGGGTCTTTCTTTTATACCATCAAGAACCAGGCCTCAGTCACTGTTTTACAGCACCCTGATTCACATGGCCCCAGAGAGCAGTTGGGTTTATTTATTCCAGAAGTCAGTTCCTGTCCTTTGTCTGGCAGCCTGTTAGGACTGGGAGGCTGTTAAATAGGTAGAATGGAGTTAGATGAATGAAGTTAATGTAATTCAACCAGAGACCTGTCTAATTTCTTCTTTCTTGCATACAGAGTGATGGACTGTCCAGGTGCAGTTTAACAGCTATAAGCACAGTCCTCAACTAGAGCCTGAGCAGCAATTTGTTCGACACTCAGAGAAAAGGAATGGAGCTTGCTTTGCCGCTTGCTGGGAGGAACAGCAGGCCTTTCCCGCCCGCCCCTGAAAGAACAGCAGTGGGAATTATAACAGGACCTAACTCCATTCATCAGGTGATCTCAAAGCCCTTGTACTAATGGGGACATTGAGGCACAGAGAGGTGAAGGTCTTGGCTGAGGTCACCCAGCAGGCCAGTGACACAGCCAGGAGTGGAACACAGACTTCCCAAGTCCCAGTCCATTACCCTATCCTGTAAGCAGTCCTGCCAGCCCGGGAGTCCTCTTCCCTAGCCTGAGGAGTAGCAGCAGGGCCACAGAGAGCAATGCAGACTGGCCCTGAGGCAGTCAGCAGCAGGCACAGGATAGCATTGGTGCTCTCTGCCTTCCTCCTAAGCTGGAAGCAGGAGCATCATCTGCAGCGGGAAAGGGAGCTCTGAAACCCTCTCCCTTGTTGTTGAAAGGAGCAGCATAGGCCATGGCTGAGCAAAAAAAAAGGTAGCACAGCAGCAGCCTGGTGCCCCCTGGAAGTTGGCAACCAGAGAGCCCTGCTGCTCATTTGCCCCTAGAATTATCCCTGCCTTTCAGGCCGGACGAGAGATTAGGAGTCACTGTTCCCTTTAAATTAGATGCATGAGAGAGCTCACACATCTTGATTTGTTTTCTTTCTGCTAGGGCACGTGCATTCAGCTTAGAGGACCCATTGAACTGGACCTTCAGTCGGGATAACCTTGGCATGGATAAGAGTTCCAATCTGACCAGCTCTTACCAAGTAAGAAGGGTTGGGCATACAAATATTGTACAGGAGACTCCAGGATGCTGCAGGAATTAGTGTTCACTCTAACCTACACTAGAAACTTTTGCTGGTATCATGTTAGTTACGGTGGGATTTTTTTAATGACATTTTTGTACCAACAAAAGCCGTAATGTAAATGCAGCTTCTACTGGCGAAAATGTGTGATTGCCTAACTAAAATAAGCCATAGCAGCTGACAGGCTTTTTTGCCAAAGTAACTGAGACTACATCGGGGCTTTTGCCACTATACATTTTTCGTAAAAATAGGGGTAAGACTACAGCCCTCATGCAGGTGTTATGAAAATAAATATGTCAAAATCTGTGAAGCACTCAGATTCTATGGAAAATGTTCATTCAATTTTCTATTTGAAACCACATTTGAGTTTGAAATGATACTCAATTTATAGCTTAACGTTTTGGGGGGTTTTTCAAGTAAAAGTTTGAAATCTAAACAAAATTGAACCCAATTGAAATTTCATTCAGCTTATCGGTTTGTGGAAATTTGGGAGATTTAACTTTGTCCCATTTTGGGATAAGAACCTTTTTTTTGAATACGCAAATTCTCATGGGATGGAAAGACCATTTCCTATCCAGCTATACTTAAGATGGATCTCTTGTTGACATTTTACAGCGCTCCAGCAATGTACCCTAGCTTTTATTTCACAGGAGTGCAGGTAGATAAGAATCTGTGCTGCCTTTGTTTTCTGTGTACTGCTCCA
Organism: Pelusios castaneus; assembly: GCA_007922175.1. Lineage (NCBI taxonomy): Eukaryota > Metazoa > Chordata > Testudines > Pelomedusidae > Pelusios > Pelusios castaneus. The sequence continues at coordinate 3,679,154 of ML685767.1, forward strand.
AACTAATATGGCTGTGAGCTCCAAATTCATTTTGTACAAACATTATTGGGAGCAAAACTGCTCTGGCAAAATTGAATTTCTGCTTTGCCAACATGATTATGAAGAATTTTCTCTGTGAATAGTTCAGCTACAGTCGTAGGCTCCAGAATGCAAAGTGGTAATAGGATTCTCCTATAATGCAAGAGGCAGAGGACTTCATCCTGAGAGCTGGAAGCTCGCCACTCAAGTCCCATTGTGTCCATGAAGTTCTCTAAATCGTCATGTTGTGTAACATGATGGTACCAGAGATGATCCTAGTTAACCATTTGATTGGTTATGATACTTTTAGATGCGTCGCTAAGCTTCTGGATGTTTTAAGCTTCTTCATCTATAGTTCCTGCTAATAAGAACTATATTCTTTGTTGGGTGTTTAAACGTGATTATGCTCAGAAAAGTGGCTGAAAAATGTTGTGCTTTCCCACAGTTCTTCATCTCTGATTCAGCCTCAAATGGGCTGCTTATGAGTCAAAAAATGCTGCTCTAAATTTCATTGGGAGCCATTTTAGAGCCAGCGTTGCTCCCTCCCCTTTTTTTTCTTCTGCACCAGGCATACCTTGATTGGACTAGAGGTTTTTATCACTTATTGAAAGTAATGGTAGAGATGCATGGAAAAGGCACACTTTCCTGACTGGAGATGTGTATGGTTTTTCATGGTAGAGAAGAGACAGAACTGGTGGGCTGCAGTTAATGTAATGGGGTTCTTTAATGAGGTTGTGAGGCACAGATAGCCCCCTTGATTCTCTATAGTTCTCTAGCTTCCTGATTGATTGTGTTGTGTTAATCAGGGCCAGTGCACAGACTTTGTGTCCTAGATTGCACAGCTGAGTACATGTTGCGTCCACCTCTTTGTATCTTCATTACACCACAGTACATGTCCTACTGATCTTTCCTTCCAATGCAAAGAGGAGACATTCTGGGGGTCACATATCTCTTTGTAGAGGTTGCAGAGACCCAGGCACCTCAATTTACCACTTCCTGCTTGGCGTTTGGTGAAAGTGTTGTCTAAAAATAGTCCCCTGATGAGTGGCGATCTGCAGCTTTCTCTCTCAAGTTGTTGAAGGGAGGGGCAGGGGAATGCAGTTAGATGACAGTTGCCCAGATAAATGGCAGATGAGAGGGAAGTCTGATGGTTGAGAACTGTAGCTGCTAATGGAAAACATTAGAAAGCAGGCATAATTTTTAAAAAGGAAAGAACCTCTGAGCTGAGCAACCACCCCTGTTGCTGTGCTGGGCTTTTACTCAGGTCTCAGAAGCTTTGTTTCAAATTCATTTGGGGCATCATCTCTCCACTGTCTTCCTCTCCTACTTTCCTTCCCTCTGTTTTCTCTCTAGGGGTTTATATCTCATTGACATCAAGGGGGCCACCAGTGGGCTTTGGATCTGACCTTTGTTCCTCTTCTGTGACCTCCTTCCTGAAATGTCACAGAGTAGGACCACTAAGTCTGAATTTCTGCCAACTCTGATTATGCCCCCACACTGGTGGCTTGGACCCGCATCCCACACCCTCCAGCATACCACATCACTAGGTTTCTCCTTGCAGTGTGTCCCATTCTCTCCCCACTCTCCTTAGCTGCTTTGATGGGGTTCCAGTCTCTTCCTGTTCTTTGGGAACAGGGTGGGTGGGATTGGCGAGGGAGATTCACCCCAAGGCAGTGCAGAAACTGTCCTATGGCCTCGGACCCCAGTGAGCAGTGCTTTTGCACCATGGGACAGCTTGATTAATTGTGGGAGTCTCCCAATTGGTCCAGGTCAGTCGTAAACCATCAATAAGAATCATAGGACCATGGAATTGGCTAAAAGGGATTTCTCCCATTTTCCCACTGATTCTAGCAGGGCTAGTGAATACCCAGTGGTGGATTAACCTCTCATTTCTCTTCATTGAGATAAACAATTAACAAAAAATGAGGTGACAAAGTGAGTCTTCCAAAGTCACTAATAAAGCCAGGAACGGAATAGAGGTCTTTTATGTTCTAGGGCAGGTCTACATCACGGCAGGATTTCGGCGGCAGTCGAAGGGAGATATACAAAGTACTTAAAATACCTTGCATATCTCCCTTTGACTGCCTAATGTCTACTGACCGCTGTGTCTTCAGTGCGTTGAGTCAAAGGGAAATGCCCTCCCTTTGACCCAGTGCTACTCTACTTACTGAGGTGGTCTTCAGTGATCAGCTGCCTGATTGGCTGAGCGGGTCTTCACAGACCCAATCAGTCGATTGGGAAGATCAATCGGATGGCAGCAAATTTTCTGCTGTCAATGAAGACTAGGGCCTAGTGGAGAGCACTCATTCCACCCACCCACATATACAGTCCTACTAGCTGCCACAGCCGGCACTCCTTTAGGTTAGTGGTTCTCAACATTTTATAGGTTGTGACACACTTGGTGGTGTGTGCAACCCTACAGGACATAACAACCTCCCTCCCTGGTCAAATCCAGCCCTTCCTCCCACCCAGCTCTCTGCGACACATTTACCGCGGTGTGGCGACACAGTGGTTAAGAATCACTGCTTTAGGTTACTGATGTCAAAGCTGTTGGTCAGGCAGATCTCAAGTACACTCAGGAAAGGAGCCAGATGAGGAAAGAGGCATCCCCAGAACAGTCCAATCAAATAAACGATGGGCAATCACCTGACTATCCTCCTGATCGCTCTTTTGATTGCTAGATGCTGCCCCTTTCTTATTGTTGGATCATGCTGTGGTTCATAAATCAATGCAGGCCCGGGAGAGAGAGCTGCAAATGTGGTGAAAGAGAAGAGGAAACCCTGCCGAACTCCCATGCAAACCATTGGTGCTGTGTTTGATAGCCTTCTGGGATGGGAGTCATGCATCCAATGAAGGAGGAACAAGAGGGGTCCTGAGGGAGTGGAATGGATGCATTGTTGGAAGTCCGGGCCCCCAGAACTAAGGAGTGATTGTGACTGTTTCTAGACTGGAGGAAAGCAAGGGGCAGTAAATAACAATTCTGAATCCATATGTTCTAGGTAGGGAAAGAGGTACAAAGAGAATTTGATTTTACTAAGTTCACAGATGCAGCCTGGGTTTAACATTATTACCCTTATCCTTACCCTTTATTTTCTCCTATTACAGGCTACATCATTCCTTGTCATAAATAAGATTGTACACTCTTCTTACGTTTTGTACAGCAGCTAGGGTGCGACCAGAGTAAGATATTATTACTGTTAATGGCTCTTATTATGGAGATCTAGAAATAGGCACCAGGAGCCCTAAGATCATCCTTTCTACAATATAATACATATGAGAGAAAATATTTAAATGCCCCCACTAGACATTATATGAAGATTGCACAGGTGAATACTCAAAAGTCAGGAAAATGCCCAAGTTAAAGTTGCCCAGGCATCCTTAATTTTGCTTTCTTTTTGCTACCATTATGATATAGTGCAGGGGTGTCAAATTTATATGCTATGGTGGGCCAGATTTGACTTAAATGTACTTCAAGTGGGCCATACATACCATAAATCAAAATACTAGAAAGACAACAGAGTCTTGTGGCACTTTTAAAGACTAACAGATTCAAAGCGTCTGACGAAGTGGGATTTTCTCCCACGAAAGCTCATGCGATTAATAAATCTGTTAGTCTTTAAAAGTGCCACAAGACTCTGTTGTCTTTCTACAATAGACTAACATGGCTACCCCTTTGGAATCAAAATACTAGGGCACTCTCGTGGCATCACAAAGTGTTGTGTATACAAAACTGCGCTCCACAATACCATACTCTGTCCCTAAGAGAGAGCGAGCGAGAGTGGTCTTGCGGATAACAGTCTCACATACCCAGCACTCCATGATGTCACGAGACCTGACATTATCGTGGTATTGCGGAGTCCTGGGTATGCGAGACTTCTCTTTCTCTCTCTCAATCTCTCTCTGTCTCAGGGTGTGTGTGTTGTCTCGATGAGTGCAGTCACGGGCCAGATGGAAGAGGTTCGCAAGGCCACATTTGGACCAAGGCTGCATGCTTAACACCCATGATACAGTGTATAATTACATCATTGCTTTATTGTCCAATGAATACAACAGAATGTCATTGAATATTTTCTTCACAGCCTTAAATGTGTGTGTGGTATCCTCTATGACTGTCTGGTACATTGTGTGTTGGGCAGAGTTTACAGAGAATTTGGGAGCTCTAGCACAGTGGCTCTCAACCTTTCCGTATAACTGTAGCCTTTCAGGAGTCTGATTGTCTTGCATACCCTCATGTTTTACCTGACTTAAAAACTACTTTCTTACAAAAATCAGACAAAGAAATACAAAGGTGTCACCGCCCACTATTGTTGAAAAATGGCTTACTTTCTCATTTTTACTGTATAATTATAAAATAAATCAATTGGAAGATAAATATAATACTTACATTTCTGTATGTAGTATATAGAACAGTATAGACAAGTCATTGTCTGTCTGAAATTTTCATTTGTACTCACTTCACTAGTGCTTTTTATGTAGCCTGTTATAAAACTAGGCAAATACTAGATGAGTTGACGTACCTCCTGAAGGACCTCTGCGTAACCTCAAGGAACATGTCGCCAATTGAGAACCACTGGTTTAATGAATCAGCATAAAGCAGGGACTCTAGCTATTCAAATCCGGCACATTCTCTTTCTATCCATTTGTACAGCGTCTAGCACAACGAAGCCCTGTTCTCAGCTGAGGTCAGTAGAGACACTATTGCAATACAACTCATTAACAACAGTGGAAGCAATGTTTATATTTAGGACATAGTAAATGAAGGAAAGGGCTCTTTTATAGACTCTTAGTTAAGAGGCTGTTCTGAAGCCTATGGAATTATTTAGGAATATTTTCATGGACTTCAGCCCAGGCTCTCAATGGCATCGGAGCATGCTGTATGCAGTAAAATAATGGCTCTGGTGAAACCCTGCCTCATTCAAAACCCATGTGCAGTGCAGTGCTAAAATACTGACTGCTTGCACTCTGTGTGGATCAAGAGTTATTTTCAAAGACATATGCCTTAGGTAAATCAAACACCAATTTACCTCAGCACGATCAAAGGCATTATTCTATGCAACCTATTTCTATCTAGCTGAGTTGGTGTATGGCCCTCCTCAGCATAAAATCTGAGTGGCCATTTCCTTTCAACTGTCTAGCCCCAGCCATGTCAGCACGAGTGCTGATCAGAAAAGTACACTGTTTCTTTTAAAAATAATAGCAAAGTGTTCCCACCTAGTCCTAATATCTAAAATAGCTGAAACCTTGTTTGTGCAAGTTTTCAAATACAAAAATAGAAATATAAAAAATGCATCCTTGGGTAGGAGGCTAGGTCTGCAAAGTGTCAGCCTAGGAGTTCATGATTTTGGAAAGTTAAGAGCTGCTCGTAGTAGAGTTGTAGAGTGGGACTTAGAATCATAGAAACTGGAAGGGATCATAAGAGGTCATTGAGTGCAGTCCCCTGCACTCATGGCAGGACCAAGTACCATCTTAAACCATTCCTGACAGCTGTTTGTCTAACCTGCTCTTAAAAACATCCAATGATGGATATTCCACAACCTGCCTAGGCAACTTATTCCAGTGGTTAATCACCCTAACACTTAGCAATTATTTCCTAACGTCCAACCTAAACCTCCCTTGCCGTAATTTAAGCCCATTGCTTCTTGTCCTATCATCAGTGATTAAGGAGAATACATTTTTTCTCCCTCCTCCTTGTGACAACCTTTTAGGTACTTGAAAACTGTTATCATGTCCCCTCTCAGTCTCCTCTTTTATATACTAAACAAACCCAGCTCTTTCAATCTTCCCTCATAAGTCAAGTGCTCCAGACCTTTAATCATTCTTGTTGCTTTTCTCTGGACTTTTTCCAATTTGTCCACATCTTTCCTGAAATGAGGTGCCCAGAACTGGACACAATACTCCCTTTGAGGCCTAATCAGCGCAGAGTAGAGCAGAGAAAGAATTACTTCTCATGTCTTACTTACAATACTACTGACAAAAGAGTCTTGTGGCACTTTTAAAGACTAACAGATTTATTAATCGCATGAGCTTTCGTTTCGTTTCTAATTATTTTCTGTTTGCTGTACAGGATGCTGATAAGGTGATTTCTTAATTTCTGAGAGAGTTTATGGCACAATCTCTCACTGTAATCTGTGTAATATGTCGATTGTAATGGGTTCTTTACCTTCAGTCCATTAGGTATAATGTCCAGTTGCTTGCATTTGGAAAGGAAGATGATGTCTGTCTGGATCTGGCTCATGCGATTAATAAATCTGTTAGTCTTTAAAAGTGCCACAAGACTCTTTTGTCTTTCTACAATAGACTAACACGGCTACCCCTTTGGAATTTTACAATACTACTGTTAATACATCCCACAATGGTGTTTGCTTTTTTTGCAACAGTGTTACACTGTTGACTCATATTTAGCTTGTGGTCCACTATGACACTGAGATCCCTTCTTTTCTAGGCAGTCATTGCCCCTTTTGGATGTTAGCAATTGATTGGTCTTTCCTACGTGGAGAACTTTGCATTTGTCTTTATTGAATTTCATTCTATTTACCTCAGACCATTTCACCAGTTTGTCCAAATCATTTTGAATTGTGATCCTATCCTCCAAAGCACTTGCAACTCTTCCCAGCTTGAAATCATCTGCAAACTTTATAAGTGTACTCTTTATGCCATCATTTAAATCATTGATGAAAATATTGAACAGAACCGGACCCAGAACTGATCCCTGCGATACCCCACTTGTTATGCCGTTCCAGCATGACTGTGAACCGTTAATAACTATTCTCTGGGAGCAGTTATCCAACCAATTTTTCACCCATCTTATAATAGCTCAATCTAGATTGTACTTCCCTAGTTTGTTACTGAGAAGGTGATGTGAGACCGTATCAAAAGCCTTACTAAAGTCTAGATATGCCACATCTACCACTTCCCCTCTATCCACGAGGCTTGTTACCCTGTCATAGAAAGCTAGCGGGCTGGTTTGACACAATTTGTTCTTGACCAATCCATGCTGACTATCACTTAACACTTCATTCTCTTCTATATGTTTGCTAATTGGTTCCTTAATTATTTGCTCCATTATTTTTCCTGATACAGAGTTTAAGCTGACTGGTCTATAATTCCCTGGGTTGTCCTTATTTCCCTTTTTATAGATGGACACTACATTTGCTCTTTTCCAGTCCTCTGGGATCTCTCCAGTCCTCCATGATTTTTCAAGGCAATAGCCAATGGCACAGATATCGCCTGTGTCATCTCCTTGAGTATTCTAGGGTGCATCAGGCTCTGGTGACTTGAAGACATCTAACTTGTCTAAGTAATTTTTCAGTTGTTCTTTCCCTATTTTAGCTTCTGATCTTATCCCATTTTTACTGCCCTTGCTTATGTCAGGCATCCAGTCGCCACCAACCTTCTCAGTGAAGACCGAAAAAAAGAAATCATTTAGTTCCTCTGCCATTTCCACATTTTCTCTTATTGTTTTTCCCTCTTTGTTGAGTAACAGTCTTATACTGTCCTTGGACTTCCTCTTGTTTCTAATGTATTTGAAAAATGTTTTCTTGTTATCCTTTGTGCCTTCTGCTTGTTTGATCTCAGTTTGTGCCTTGGCCTTTCTGATTTTTCCCCTACATAATTGTATGATTTGTTTATAGTCATCCTTCGTAATTTGACCTAGTTTCCACTTTTTGTAGAACTCCCTCTTTATTTTAGATTATTGAAAATCTCCTGATTAAGCCAGGGTGGTCTCTTGCCATACTTCCTATCCTTCCTACACAGTGGAATAGTTTGCTTTTGTACCCTTAATAATGTGTCTCTGAAAAACTGCCAACTCTCTTCAGTTGTTTTTCCTCTTAGACATGCTTCCCATGGAATCCAACCTACCAACTTCCTGAGTGTGCTGAAGTCTGCCTTCTTGAAATCCATTATCTTTATTTTGGTGTTCTCTCTCCTGCCATTCCTTAAAATCATGAACTCTGCCATTTCATGATCACTTTCACCTAAGTTACCTTTTACTTTCAAATTCTCAACCAGTTCCTCTCTGTTTGTTTGTCAAAATGAATCAAATTGAGAATGGCCTCTCCCTTAGAGACTTCTCACCCAGTCTCAACCAGAGCTGTTGCACCTAGCCTAGATTCAGGGCCTGTCTATATGACCATTTAGACTGTGACAAGATGGATACCCTACAATAGCTTGCTGTGTACTACATGTGCCTGTGGATCCAGTTGATGAGCATTAACAGTTCATTAGTGTGGTTTGATCTAGTCCCATTTCAAGTTATAGGTATCTCATAAAATCCCTGCCCTCTAGGTTATATCAGCTAGCCTTGTGGGAAGAGTTTAGTCTCTAAACACTCTCTTTCATTTACAAATCTTTTGTGCAGTCCATATACAATTTCAGCTGTAGGGCAGCATCTCAAAGTCAGCAAGATCAGGATAGCATGTGGTGCTGGGAACAGAGCATTCGAGGGAAAAGGGGAAGGAAAAAGAAATACCATAAGATGTCTCATGGACAAAGTATAGTTCAGTAATTCCCCTATGGATCAATGCAGCGGGATAGATTGAGTAGCCAGTGTAGACCCACTCAATCAATCCCAGAGGTGCTCTCCCTTTGATGTAGTAACTCCACCTCTCCCAAAAGAGTAATGCTGCATCGAAGGGAGAGCATTTCCCATTGATGCAGCTGAGTGAGGATGCTGCAGTAAGAGGGAGTAGGTAAGTCAATGGGAGATACGCATTCTACTGCATGTAAATTGTGTCTCACCCATTGACTTAGTGTGGCAGTGTAGAATAGGCCTATGACTTGGTTATTGCCATATCTAGTGAGCCTTGTTCTCATGATTTTTAGCTCTGGAGGTCTGTGAGGCATTGGCCAATGTGGTGGCTGTTACACATATACACTGACGAAAGGTGAAGGCTCTGCACCTTGTAACAATGTGTTACCTTTCTTACTGTATCACTGGCACCACATGCTTCCTGCTCTCTATCTGAATGGCTGCTTCAGTACCATGTTACCTTCCTGATTCACTATATACATCCACACCATCCATGCACAGTGTCTAGTACTGTGCCCAATTCTCTGCTCACTCAGGGTCAACTGGGCATCCTCTCTCTCAGGACTGTGTTATGAGCAGCTCTTTGAAATCAATGGATCCAATTAGTCTTTCCACTGACTTTGTGGGGGTTTGGATCATAGGAAGACAAAGATGATGGAAGTGAAGAAAGAAAGGCAAGAAGGGGGCAGAAACATAAAAACAGAGATGTGGGAGAGAAGAAAAGAATCTAGAAAGAGAATTAGGAGAAGAAAGATAATATGGGAAAAGTGGGAACTGAAGTTCTGTAGGGCTGGCTGTGCCTGATGTCCTGGTCATGGGTGAATGGAAGACCTGAATGGTTTTCTCAGTCTACGTAGCTGAGTTTGACCAGGTGTGAGACCATTTATCAAGCTCTTGATATGCTGTGTCCCCCATCCACGAGGACTCTCAATTCTAGATGTTTCACAGTCCTTGACCTTGGGGAGCTCCAGGTGCCATCAAGCCCTATGATAAATGATCATTTCTCCTGGAGAATGCGTTTCCTTCCACTCCCTCTCCCAGGATGTACGTGCACACACACACTTCCCCTCTCACACACAGCATATCCCACAACACACTTTTAAATTGCACCAAAATACCCTATTCATCACAGATACCCAAGTCCTAAAAACACATTGCATAATGCACAGGTACAGCATTCCCATAACCACACAGCAATATGCAAGTGGCATATATGGAGAACAGTGCGGCTAAACCCTCACAGAAATTACACACCACAACAAAGCCCAGATCTCATTTCTTGCCATTTCACCATGATTTCTTGGTTTTAATAACAGTTAAAACAAACAAAAAAACCCAACCTGACTCCTTTGCTAATGCAACATTAAAGTTGCACAGTTAAAATAAGAATGATTTAAAAATAGTTAGGTAATGGAAAAGTTAAAGTTCCTGAATCAACTTTTAACTTTAGCTATATATGGTACAATTTTATAGCAGATCCAACATAAAAACTAGAGACAGAAAATACTCTATATGCTGTCCAGCCAAGTTAACCTTGTTATGGGTGAAAGGCACTATAGCTAATGCATAAATAGAATAGATGGCATAAGTGCTTAAACAACTAATGGCATAAGGCACATTTATTAAAGAACGGACACATGTACAGTGCATCTAAATGTGCACACTCAGACTTAACTAAATATGTTTATTATGCATTAAAAGGAGCTAGCTCTCAATCATTCTGAACTTTATTAATATCCAACCTTTTAATTTTTTCCCCCCAAAATTGTTGTGGCGGTATTCTAATGTTTGCATGCCAGCTTTCAGGGTTCATCTGGCTTTTGAGTCCTTGGGTGGCTGGAGGACATATGGTGATAATTGTTTCTTAAAAAGGGAATAGTGAGTGGGGCTTGTTTGTTTTTGTTTTGTTTTTCACTTGCACAAATTCCAAGTGGCTAAAGGGATTTTGTGCTGTGATCTGAGGGAAAGGCTAGAGCTAACTATCGAGAATTTCAGCTCCCGGATTTTGAGACCTGACTCGTGAGGAGGAAAATCTCAACCAGGGATAGCCCCCTTAGTTTCAATTAGATTTTCAAGTAGTAAAATACAGTTCAGCATAAGTAATTGTGCCAGAATCTGACCCCAAATCTTTTTGAAAGTTAGCAGCATATCAACATCGGATTATCATCGCACACAAAAAAACTATCTTGTACCCGTACCAGGTGCTGCTAAGCAAGAGCTGTGATGTAGCTCTTTTGCATGTTAATACAAGAAGCAGCAATATATCTCCCTGGTCTCGCTAGCTTCACAAAGGAAGCACAGATGCTGTGACCTCAGAATTCCAATTTCAATGCATTTTCCCTCAGGGGTCATAAGCACATGCATCCATTCCAGATGGGATAGAGTCCAGTTCAGGATCTCTTCTGTTAAATGTGCTGGGCAATAATATGAGAGGACTCCAGGCTTGTAAAACTAAATAGTTCTGATTAAAGAGCCCATTTAAAGAGGTGCTGCATCTTCAGCTAGCATTCCAGCCATGTGCACACAGACTGGCTTCCAGGTGCCTCCTCCAAATTCTTCTCTCCTGCAACGTGGGCTCCTCCCTCCAAGTTCTATGCAGGTTGCTACAAATCATTCCAGACTGGCACAGAAATCCACTTCTAATATTACTTTTCTTCAACATCTTTTAGTACGGTAGACCTCACAGGCTACAGCTGAGATTGGAGTTTCACTGTACTAGGCGTTGTACACACCTATAGTGAAACATGGCCTCGGCTATGACTGTGATTCTTTTCCTCCCAGATACTGCACCGAGAGCCCACTCTAGGTGGGCACAGAAATCCAGTTCAGATTCTTTTTCTTAGCCTATATCAATAAACGGAGAACACATAGAACATTCCCAAGGAAATCCCAGCGTGAGGTTAATGTCCATATGATGCACCTTTAGGGCATCCCCTTAGGGTATTTGTATTTAAGAGGGAAGAGTGATGAATGCTAATGTGCTCCTCCATTAACTTGCTTGATATTAACCCTTCTTTTTTTCCTTTTTTTTAAAGCTCCAATAGGAAAATATTTCTCAATGGTTCTGTCTCTTTATTTGTAAGAAACACACACATTGTGATGTTCCTCTCCTGCAATCTGGACTGTTGTGTGGCTGTGCCTCCCCAATTCACCACTCCAGGGCCCTGACTTACCCCACATTGCTGTATGAACCCCCACTCCTGGGTCAGCTCACGCCCAGCCTTTTGCATGTAATCAAACCCTCATGTAGTGAAAGAACACTCTCACTAGCCACTCCTGGGATGGTCCCCCAGCAAACACTCTCCAGTTCCAGATGCAGTTACAGAACTTCGGGTTTGCAATGCTCAGCATGTCCCCACTGGGCCTTGCGAACTCATTAACTCCTGTCCACCTATTTAACAAACATATTGATACGCATCAGCTTTGCTCTCAGTCAGGCCTTACACACTCTCACTCAACAGGCACTGCTTTGGATAAAATAAACATAAGTTTATTGATTACAGTAGGATTGTATTTGAATACAAGTCAAATCAATATAAAATCAGATAATTCAGTCAAGGAGATATCCCAATCAATTGAAAGAAAAGGTTGCATTCTAAAATAAGATTACTGTTTCAGTCATGTTCAGCTTACCACACGGGACCTGCCATGATGGTTTTTAGCCCGACACTGCTCTATGGGTAAGTGTCAGTCCTTGATGTTACTTAGAAGATGGTATCCATTGGAAGAACCGTATCCAGTTCAAAGTGTGCCTTTTTCTTTTCAAATATCCCCGGCCCCCATTCTTGCATTCAAGTGAGTCTTTCCTCTTGAGCCAAGGTACTTAAGCTGCATAGTTCTTTTAGGCATGCTTCTTTGTGGTGTGTGAAATACAGCTCTGTGTTTCAGTTGAGGTCATGACACAACAGTTTCATATCTGTACAGGTATATGATGTTACAGGAAACATACCACCATGACAATAATGTAGAGCAGGCCATGAGCATTCAAAAAACACCTTACCATGACATACTTCGCATTTACACCATAAACAGTTGCATTGTAAGGGTGAACAGGTTAGATACACAGATCACATTATAGGGGTGGGCGGGGGAAGGTGGGTGCAGCATGACACTCACATGCACACACACAGGTTCAGAATAGGATCTTGGGCAGAGGAGGCCACAGGATGAGCCTTGTTTTTCTCAACACACACATCTAGTTGTGTGTAAAATGAAGGATTTTTAAAGCATAGTCGACACCTCCCAGAAGACTTCAAGAAACATTCTATTTCGAGGCAGTGTGGCTGCCACAGCATGTCATACCTGCTGTTATTTCTCTTCCCCTTGTGTCTATTATTGTGAGGTTGGCATTGACACAAAATCTTTTGTTTAGAGTTAATGCTTTAGATCCCCACCTGAAGGCCTTGTGGCTGTCTGTAGGAGATGCAGGGATCATTCCTTTGCACTTTAAGCAAAGGTTGGGGTGTTTGTCCCAGTCTTATGGCCACATCTAAATATGGGTAACTACATTTTGCCTCTGAAGTCCCTCCTGCCCCACTTTTCAGTTGTGAAAGGGATTCACTTCCTCATTAAACTATTGTGCACTGTTGCTGTGTGTGGTTATACAGGTGCCACAGTCCATCACAGAGCTGACTGCATTTCAGTAGGGGAGAAGTGATTTTGGGGTATTGACGCTGTACCTTTTTGAGCCCCTGGAGCACTGTGAAGGTTTTTTGGGAAAAGATGGCACTACGGTATGTAAATGCAAGATTGTTATGCTCTATTTGTGACTTTAGAATGGGCTACAATGGAGATAACTATAAGGGGGCCTCATGGTCCAACCAACAGGATATAGACTGATGAATCAGAACTCCTGGGTTCTGATCCTAGCTGTGCTACAGACTTATTTCTTCAAGGACACACAATCACTTTGCCACCGTTTCCTCAGCTGTGAAATGATATCTTCTTTTGTGATAGGCTTTGAGATGGACAGATGAAAAGTCCCTCATAAATGTTAATTATTACATTATTATTGTTTTTATGTACTATGTTTCACACAGAAAGTGACATCTTCAGGTGGGGGATAAGGAACAGGAGCCAATAAACTCAAGGAAAAAAGTTGCTGGTACCATGGGAATTTCCTTCAGTAACAAAACAAACCAGAGGAAGGGAAGTGCGGGACACCTACATATTTGCAAGCAGAATTTTCTTAACAGAATGGGCCCAGGAGGTCTTGGGTGACACTGTGCTAAAGGCAATGAAGTTCCAGCAAGCATGTGGCCCAGTGTTTCAGACCTTTCCTGGGGGCACTGGTGCCTCTGAAATTACAGTCAGCATTCCTGAGTCTCCCACCAGTCTCCACAGTTCTGCTATCAGCAGAGCAGGGCCTGCTCTTATACTGGAGTTCAGGATGCAGAACTTTACTGTCTGACATGAGAAATCCAGTCAGCCCCACTGCTCTTTTTGTTGTATTGATGGGGAAATTATTCCCCCTTTGCTCAGTAATTTCCTCCACACCAACTGGGGTAAGAGCCCAGAGCAGCAAGGAGCCCTGTATAGTCCGTGCAACCGTGATCTGAGAGGTACGTTCGATGATGTGTCCATATTTCTATAATATCTATAAAAGGGTCTGTCTGGTAACACTAGATGGCAGAGGTGGGATCTTTTCTGCTCTGAGCGCTGTCCTATAAGGCATTGCTTGTTTAAGTACAGTCGCATTTAGTTGAAGCTGCAGGAGAGAGAGACAGAGAGATTCTCTGTGTTTACAGCCAGCGCAGACTACGAAGAGCATCTAACCTGGCCCCCTTTCTCCAGCACTTGAAGGAGAGAGTGTGAGGCTGTTCTGGAATCTGGCCGTGGTGGGTCAGCTGTCTCTGCATTGGATTGTCTGAGCTGTTCAAACAGAGACCGACGGGAGACAAGAATCCCATCTTATTTTTTAAAAAAGTGTGTGTGAGAGAGCAAGACAGCAAGAAAGAGAGCGAGAGAGAGAGACTGACAGACAGACAGAAGCATGAGGACCTACTGGCTGCACAGCATCTGGGTGCTGGGATTCTTCCTGTCCCTCTTCTCCTTGCAAGGTAGGTGATGAGTTCTTCCCTACTACCTCCCCCAGCTCCCTTATTTGATTTGGTGCCGAGGATGCATTGGAACATGGAGCTGTATCTATTTAAATTCCTCCTCTACCTCCTTCAGGAAACAAGAGTCAAGGAGAGATTATTGCTGCTGAATCCTCTGGTTAGAGGACACCTCCTGTGCCTGACTGGATGCTGGTTATGTGTTCTTTGCAGGGACAGCTGGGGGAGGTGGATTGGCAAAGGAAGGAGCTGGATGGAGATGCGTGTCCCTGTTCTACTTCCATGCACAGCCTGCATTGCTTGGCACTTTGGGTTACTAGTGCCGATGCGCCTCACCTTTCTGTGGAAATGGCTGATAAGTTTTTAGAAGGTGCCTTTGTGGCTATTTGGTGTGTCCTCACAAACACTGCCTTCCCACACACCCCCAGGGGAAAAAAGTGGGGGAGGCAGAGAAGGAAATGCTCTGGGCATTGACAATAGCTGAGTAGGGAATTGCTCCCTGGGTTTCATGTTTATAGAGCTAAGTGTAAATAGGATGTAGTTTGAAATGAAGATAGTCATTTTGGATTTGTTTATAGGTGCTTTCTGTAAACAAGGGTTAAGGGTTAATGCATACTGTACAGTATGTATAAACAAACACTCATACATATGCTTCTCCCCGTTACATGGACTTGCACCTCATACACAAATAACACTCTCATTCCAGTAATCTCTCTCTCTCTCACACACACACACACACACACACACACACACACACACACACACACAC